>JAHUTJ010050476.1:0-20463 GCA_036250325.1 Characodon lateralis
GATGTCTTTCAGGTGCTTCAACACCAGCCGCTCAAAGGACTTCATGACCACAGACGTCAGGGCTACAGGCCTGTAGTCATTTAATCCTACGATGGTGGGTTTCTTGGGCACCGGGATGATGGTGGATAAGCCTTGTCTCCTCAAAATATACTTTGTTGTTGTGGTCAAATTGTTCAGTTTTTATCTTTGATTTTCTCCAGGAGACTTGGCGTGTCCACGTGGGAAGCACCAATTTTAAAAGAGCTTGAATGAGTTGATTTTGGATCAGTTGTATGCACACCTATGAGTGCATGTTAACTTGTCACTGGCACTTTAGAGCACATCAGACTTCCATACTTTTGTCTGTGAATGCATTTCAGTGATTGAAAAAGGGGTAATGGTTTGTGTTGGGGGTGGGGATCTGTTGGTTAGAGAAGGCATGTTTGCATCTACATTTACTGCATTATTTATCATTTTAAATGTTCTATTTTTTTAAGGAAATGTTAGTGATTTTATTTTCTGTTGACTCAGGGCTGTTGTCTATTTACAATTTATGTTGTAAATAGAAAATCTTTAGAAAATTCCTCGATCAGAAACAACATATTTGATTTGTAATGTGGACCTCAGCAGATCAGAGAAACCCAGGGGTGGTAAAAGAAGGCCCATCCTGTTGCCTTGAATACCCTATATCTTAAGGTTAGCACATCAAATAAATAGTAAAACAAGAAACAGGAGGTCAAATCCACTAACTTTCTAATTAAGAAACACCCTGTTCCATATAAAGCAGAGATTCGATCTAACTGTATCTTTCCTCAAATAATCTGTTACTGAAATTCATTGCCATTCTGTCACTTCCTCCAAATTACCACCTACCTGTACTCTCCTGCCCCTCCTCCAGTGCTGAGTTGGCTGTCCTGCCCTGTGTGGGTCTCAGTGGGATTGTCAAAGTGGTGGATGAGATATGGCCTGAGCAGTAGTGAAAATGAGAAAACGAGCCATTATGGTTTACATCATACTGGATGCTTGTCCCATGGGTCTACTCGCCTCTTGGCCATATACCCTGCCTCATCATGATGTCCATCCCCCTCCTATAGTCTGTGCATGCACCAGAGGAAATCCCTCTAAACTCCATCCCTGATGGATGAAAAGAAGAATCTGAGTGGTAGTTACAGTGAATAAGGGTTAAAATATGAAAACTTTGCATGATCAAATTCAAAGATACACGTAAAAAAAACTAAGTGAGCAAGTTTTAGGTGGATTCAGTTAAACAGCATTTTATTCGTCTGCATTTGCTATATTTTTGAGATGTAAATACAAGCCGTCAAAGCACCAACAAAATGGGGTGTCAGGTGAACTCAATAGCATTTCGTCAGTTAAACTGTAGAGTGCCTGATTTGTTTAAATAATTTATTTAATTAGTTCAAGGTCAGTTGCATATCACTTGTTCAACCATGTAGAAAGACTGGCCATTCTGATGAGTCTACAGGATAAAGCCCAAAAGGCACAAGAATACAGTCTGAACTATTTAACAGTACATGACAACCAAATAAGTACATACATCTACCAACACTATGTCATGTATAAGAATTTATTAGCTTTTTTAAAATTGTATTTCTTTATAGAATTTTTTTACAATTACGACCATCAGTTCTCTTATAAGTTGAACCAGTCACTTTAGCTACTTTTAGCTAAAAGCTATTTATTTCGGGCATCAAATCTTTTTTAACTCTTAAAAGACTTCAAATGGTAAAATACATTTTTGTTTTACATATTTTTAAATATTTTAAGGCCTTCCTGATGAGCTTATCTAATTAATATTTTCAAAATATAGTTGTATGGTTTGCTTAGTATTTAGCATGCACCCAAATTACTTAAAAATAGTAAAATTAACATTTAATTTAGTAGAATCGTACAAGAGTGCCATTTACATATTACGAGTATTTACACTGCACAATACATTAGGCATCACACTCCCCATTGGATGAACATGTAAATGAGCAATAAAAACCTTGTTTAAATGGACAGGAGTTACATAGCACTTTACCAGTCATAGAGACCATTCAAAGCACTTTACACTACAGCTACATTCTTGACAACTACTCTCCCTGCTCAGGTGCACTCAGACATTTGTGCCCTGGGTAATGAGCCATACCAGGAGTATTACAAACTAACTCTGAATGTAACTGATGGTCCAGGAGACATGGACAGTCAACCCAGCACACAACAAAATCCAACTTTAAGATCCAATTTAAATATATTAATTAATACAGTTTTCCATATCTATTCTCAATGATATTATTGCCCTGCACAGCTTTCCAAACACCCTGCTGTATCATTATATCAAGATCTCCAGGTGTGATCTATAGGGCAAATTCATTAATCAGTTTCATGACAAAGGACCACATTCCTACACTATCCTTGTTCGTTGGTCTGTACCACCCACGAGAAACTCAGCTCATTCAGCCATGCAAAAATATAAACTAATTTAACCACCCTATCTTACTGATTTAAGTGTGATTTATACATCATTTTACCATAAGTTGTCATAGTTTTTAAGGCCGACTTGACCTACATGCAGAGGACACTCAGACAGAGAAGCGTAGATTCAAAGTTGTATAACTCAGTTTCAGGAACGAGGCGAGCAGAGTGGTCAGGAGTCAGGCTTTAAGGGAAAGACAGAGATGAGCTGAGGAAACAGATCGGATAAATCAAGCCAACATCTATGCTCACTATTCAGGAGGCGACCGATCCGCCAGGGGGGAGAGACGGGTGCAAGTCTGGGGCGTGAGCCTGCGCAGAACCGGCTGGAGCGCTCCGATGTTCCAGGTAAGCAAGGAGGGTGGACAGGTTGCGCTTTCAGACTGGAGGACTCGCAAGGGCGGCTGCCAGGCACAGCAGAATCCAATTTTGATGGAAGGTGAGTTCCAGAGGGAGAAACCCAGCGCAGCTTGAACAGCCTAAGACGAAGGGGAAAAACAGACAATTAATCAAGGCTCAAACAAGGGGATCTTCCAAAATTCTGGAAAGGCTGGCCAGGTTAACACTACCACAGTAGGCAAAACACTCAGGCGTAGAAGAGCCAGCGAACCACCCTCATATAGTCCTCCAGCTGATGAGGCAACGAAGTACACCTGTCAAACCTCCGGCCTGCAGCTCCAGCGCCTCTTAGGGGGGAGAGAAAGTTAGTAGCAGGCAAGTTGAAAAACAGACTGTGACATAAGTACATAATAAAATTGGCATAGGTAAATATTTTTATTTTAAATTTAATCCAAGTAAGTTTAATTACACTGTCTATTCATAGGAAAATATATCTTATTACAATTATTAAGATCAGTTTGTTGTAGAGATGTACAGAGAACAGTCTGATGACTGGACCTGACTGTTGACCAACTGGTCAGAAAACAGTTTTTTGTTTTTATCAGTAAATGCACCATACGTAAATGTTATCATGTCACACTGACAACACCACTCTTCAGTGTGGAACTTATACTGAAGTATGGGGAGTCCCAGTTATTCATTTTCAGTATGATTAAAGTGTTTGAATGAAGAGGAAGCACAGAGATGTAAGAAGCTGCGTTTTCTACAACACAGAGATGTGTCTGTAGTAAATATGTATAGCAAATTAAAGCAAGACTTAGTGCAGATAACTGGAAGGTTGAACAGAGTACCGCAACATTGTTCTGTTTTATCCTAACACTATGATGACGTCATACATTTTACCACAGATCTCACATTATATCAGTCTTTGCTTTGCCTGTTAGTACAAAACAATGAATTAGCAGCATTTGGAAAAAAAAAAAACTTTTAAAAACTTTTTTGAAGTTTAACAAAACTGTTTAAAAAAGGTTTTCTATGCTTATCAGAAAAAGAAAAAAAAAAAAAAACTTTACAAGCTTTTAAACACTGGTAATCTCTGTTACCTTGTCTGTCTGGCAGTCATCTCCTGGTTTGAGTTAAAGTGAGTCTATAGATCAGCCGGTGGCTTTTTCAGCTCTGCGTTTCTTGTGCGACTCACTTTTACAGTGTCGCTCCACATTGTGCTCCCCTCCGTTTGAAATTGAAAAATCACTTTAGCAAACGTCATAAAAATCCCTCAGAGATCACCTTTCACTGGCCTCACCCAGTTATGAACTGTTTCTCAATCTTTGTTTTAGCTGCATTTTTTTTTCCATGACATACTTTCCTTATATTCTGTATACTGATGTAAGCTATGCAAGAAAATCCTTTCCTTGTTCTGTTTTATTCTACTAGCATCGTGGCGTGCCGGTTAGTCATGACATGGGATGCTGCTGCGTATTTTGCGTACTGACAGCTGATGCGGCTCTGTGATGATGGTGATAAAATGAGCGTGAGGACGGCAAACACAATAATAGGCGAACCTCGCCTGGGAAAGGGAAACATCTTCTTGGAGCCAGGCCTGGCAATTTGGCTGTTGGGAAGTGAAATGTTTTTAAAGGCAGTTATTCAAAATTACAAATTTTGGTTAATATTGCTTACTGGTTGGATTAAACTGGTTAAGATGATAGCTTTTATTCCTCCTCTATTGAACAGTGTAAAGTGTCAGCAGAAGGAATATCTTTATTGAGAGCCTTACATAATTACTTTCTGTATGGCTGAACAGCTCCCTGCATCCAGAGAGAAAATGCCATAATTGACAAATTATTAACATAAACACATCAGGCCAAGGTTCCACAAACACCAAGAGACGGATGCAGCTGGTGTTCTTCTCTTTTACTGAGATTGAAAAATAAATCCCATCTCATGTATATGAATTTCTAGAGCTGTGGTTGGCTGTGCTTGCCCTCACCCATTTACTCAGGATCCAGTGGAGTGGTCCCTTGTTTATTAACAATAAACCCCCAAGGTACAAAGGGAAATGATGCATGTTATTGCAATCACACTAGATGGGGTCCTAAAGCAAAGGAGCATGGAGGAAAAACCACAATCTCTCTATGATTAGATGTAAATGGAGGCGAAACCAATCCAGGGCGACTGGCAAGCCCCTAATAATGGATGGCAATGCAAAGTAAAGTGAGTGGCAGGTTGAAAACCTGTTAAACAATGTCCAGAACAAGCTAGCCAATGTTAAAATATTTGAAAAATATTTTCAAATGTAACATTGCAACAGCTAACAGAAACACAAAACACACACTTCAAACAAATCAAAAAGTTATTTATGTTTTTCTTCCATTGTTTTTGTGTGCCTTCTCTTATTTTGTTGAAAGGCCTTAAGATCCCTCCCTGTTCGTGAGTTGTTTGGACAACCACAAGCCTCTAGCACCTACTATTTTTGGGTCCACTGAACCACACCATTTCCCTCAAAGACATATAGTTTCCACTAAAGCCTCATAGGTGGTCATATGATTACACAAATCTTGGCTGTCCATGGAGACTCCTCACGGAACAAGGGGGGCAGCTACATAGCATGAAATCTACAGCATGCAGGTTTTGCGGTCAAGGAGACAGTAGAGAGGACTGGATGGTATGAATTTAGCATCAGGATCGATCTATCTATCTATCTATCTATCTATCTATCTATCTATCTATCTATCTATCTATCTATCTATCTATCTATCTATCTATCTATCTATCTATCTATCTATCTATCTATCTATCTATCTATCTTATCTATCTTATCTATCTTATCTATCTTATCTATCTATCTATCCACATATATATAAATAACCTGCCTGTCGCTGCCAGAATAGAAGTTGTCATTGAAATACCAATTCATGTCATGTCAAAATATATTATGTCTACAGTAGGATTAATATCAAGTGAAAATTGAGACCTTGCATAGAGAACTTACAAGGACATTTGGAGAAAAAAACAACTCAACAGAATAATAAAAGCTTCTCTTTGCATGAAAACAGTTTTATATGCAGTTCAAGCCACACAGCAAACAGGAACAGTACCTGATGTTTCCCCACTAGTGAATACCTTCAAACAATCCCCGCCTCAGAACACAGCAGCTCACAGAGATAAAATGTCAAACACATATGCCCTCATTATGAGGAATCGTTCAGCCAGTGAACAGATGGCAAGAGAAGGCCATTAAGCAGCTACATTTAAAGACAGTTGTAAATTACCATCAGTTATTGGCATATCTAATAACATTTAGACCATTGCTCCAACAAACTCATTTCTAACCCACATTTCCACTACTGTTCTCTAATATCTGTGGCCCTTAAAAGTTTTTGGGGCTCTCACTGTACTACAAATAAGATGAAGCTTTCAACAGGACAACTTTCAAAGATTTCATATTCTAGTTTACGTAAAGTTAACATGATACTATACGTTTGGAAACCCACATTACAGGTGAATATGTGTAAAGTACTGTTTGGGAAGTCCTTGCAATGTAATATGCGATAATGAGGTTGTTTATGCAGTACTTCTACACTAAACAGGTTAAATGTGCATGCTACAGGACAGCAAACTATTAAACTAAGGTAAGGCCTCACACACAGCGTTTTAGCTTTTCATAGGTCAAAGAGGATCCTGGTGAAAGTTTGGACAGATTATGGGACGACAAATAATCTCTGATGTGATGGTAAAGTCTAAAAACTTAAACGCTTAGGCAAAAACAATACAACACTTGAATAATGAAGTAGCAAACGTGACCAGATAAAACAAGATAAGACAAAAATTTGTCCAAAAAACTGGAAAATAACATTTCAATGGACAGAACTTGTATTGCAGAAACAATTTCTTGAAAGCAGGTAAGGCTTTAAAAAGGCTCATGAAAATCTAGAATAGATAAGAATTTCTATGAACATATAAATAGTGACAAAATTAACATAACACAAGCAAAACTACAAAAGGCACTCATATGTGGGATAGAAATGCTGAGTGATTAGAGCTGAGAGGCAGCAATAATAGTTTCTGTGTTAGACAAATCCAGATCAGTACCCAGAGTCACTGAGGCTCTGTACAAGACACCCACATGGTGAAGCAGAACGCCTCATCTGGTAGGATAGTAGGACACATAGCAGTGGAGGCAGAGCACCAGGAGAGGTAAGGTGGGAAGATGTGAGTGGTAAGGTGAATAAAAGTTTCACATGGACCACATCTTAAAAGACATTTCTTCCTCAGAATCAATACTTTGCACTTGCAGTTCATTTCGTTCAATACTGAAAAGGCAGAAATCTAAGAACCAAACTACGCTTCCTTGCAGCTAAAGATTGACGTACTCTTCACACATTTTAATAAGATAACAAAAAATCTTCTGCCTTAGTTACCTCCTTAGCTTTTAGATTTTTTTAAATCTGTGTCAAAGATCAGGGACAATTGCAGGTTAAAAAACAACCTAAAGTGTCTATTTATATTTTATTACTAAGGTATTACGGGCTCTAAATGATTTTTTTTGTACGTTTTCAGAGAATATCTTAAGATCTGTATATTTATTTGTGCAGTCCCTTGCAAAATATTCATATCCAATAAACCTTCTTAGGATATTTTCGCAGTACAACCACAAACTTAAATGGCTGCAAAATCATACATGGTTTTCAAACATTTTAACAAATAAAAACTTAAAAAGTTGAGCATGCATTTGTATTCATTGAACCCTGAGTCAATACTTTCTAAAATCCCCTCCATCTGCAAATTTAGCTGCAGATCATTGGTTGTATGTGTCATCTAGCTATGCATTCTTTGGAAAATTGATCAAGCTCAGTCATGTTAGATGGAGCGCCATTCTAACACAACAGTGTGCTTTGATCATTTAATTGTAGCCTTGGCTGTATGTTTAGGATAGTTGTTGGGCTAGAAGAAAAAAGAAAAGCATCCCCACACCATTATGCTGCCACCAACATATCTCACTGTAGGGATGGAGTGTTCACAGTGGGGTGATGTGCAGGGTTCGCTTTCTGCCATACATAAGGTTTTGTACTCACCCTTAACAATCAGTTTTGGTCTCATCAGACCAGACAACCTTCCTTCTTCAACGTGTTCCACATATTTTCTCTTGGTTTATAGCAAACTGCAAACAGGACCTCTTATGGCTTTCATAATCCCATGGGTCCATAACGGCCAGATTTGTGGAGTGGATTATTAATGGGCCTCTTGGATGCTTCTCTGATAAATGGCTCTCCTTGACTAGCCTGTCAGTTTAGGTGGACGACCATAAAAAGATTTGCAGTGGTGCCATACTGTTTCTATTTTGAGATAATGGACTGAACAGTGCTCCATGGGATGTAAAATTACTTTACAACCTAACCCTACTTTAAACTTCTCCACACTTTATCTCTAACTGTCTGCTGTGTTAATTGGTATACATGATGTCGCTTGTTGACAAATGTTCTCTAATAAACCTATGAGGCCTTTACAGAACTACTGGATTTATGCTACTGCTTCCCTCTGATGGGACTTCTGAAGGCAACTGGTTGCATTGGATATTATTTAGGAGTGTCAGAGTAAAGGGGACTCAATAAAAATACTTACAATACATTTTAGATGTTTATGAGTAAAAAATGCTGACAACCATGCATCATTTTTTCTTTAACTTCACAATTATGTACTACTTTGGTGGTCTATCACATAAAATATCTATAAACATACTGAAGTTTTTGGTTGTGATGTGACAAAATTGTATTAATTTCACAAAAAGTGAAATTAATATTTTTTTAAGACACTAATTCTTCATCCACCCTTTTAGTTGTGTCCTCATCTCACACCAAGGTGGCGCATTCCTTATTGTGCATTCTTCATTACTTAAGATTCAAGTTGTTGTGCTAAATGAATTTTGAATATGATTTATTTTACTGTTCAAACATCATGTCCTCACAGTAAATTAGAAAACCTCATTTCAGTGTGAGAACAACCATAATCATACTGCACTCTAGTACTCGATACATAGTTTTTTTTCCCTGTTCCCTGTTTTATCAGCTTATCTGCAGTATGAATGGATGAAGGTGAGGCAGGTCTCTGTACAAATGCAGTGCTATGCCAAGTGTGCCTTTTCCACAAACAGCAATGCTGTCATGATCCTGAGGTGTTTGGGTTTTGATTTTTGTGTGCTTTTTACCATTTCTTTGCTGTTTATTACTGTATGTTCTTAAGGTCTTGCTTTATTAAGTTAATTTACTCATACTTTTTATTGTTAGGTGTTTCCTTATTAGTTCATTCTTTTGTTTTTTGTACAATTTGGGGTTTCCTGTGAGATTTCTGTTAGATACTTTCATGGGTTTTCTTGTGTTTCTGTTCAGCTCTACTCTGGTTAATTAATCTCCCTCCTTCAGCTCCTCTGCCTTCACTGTACCTCAGCTGCTCCTTTTTTATTATTATCTGTATTATAGATTATTATCTAGATGTCTTTATTTAGATAGTCTTCTGGGTCAATGGTCATCTTCCCATTTTCTCATTGCTAAATACAATGCAGGAGATTCTTATTGCAAACTTAACAAATACCGCTTGCATTTGAACTGCAGCTTGGAGTATTCACAGTTTCTCTCAGCCTCACAGAAACTATATGCACAATTTTAAGGTGTGCATACCTCTCCAAAGCTGGGAACCCTTTCCATAATACTGATCTCTACATAAAAGCAACTTGAGCATTGCATGTTTTCTATTTTTTGTTTGTTTGGGTTTATTTGCGAGCTTGAAATGAAAAGTAGACCAATGCAGAATTGTTGTATGGTTGGTGTTTAAAAACAAAATGTATTTATACAGAATAGATGTTAAACATAGCGACTTGACAAATATCACTCACAAAACTGTCCACATTGGTGAGTGGTTTATGAAAGAGGTTTTTTGATGGACGCTTTGAATGAGGCCTATTTAAAGTTCAGCATGGGGGTGTGGGATTCTGTCTGTAATTCCACGTATTATCCACGTTTTCCACCTTGTTTCTGATGTGTCGTCTTTCTCTTGCCTTACTTCAGCTGTGTCAGAGACATTTTAGTGTCACCAGGTTACAGAGGATTACCTTTTCTGTTAGATTTCTAGGCACAAAATAGTTTAAGTGAAACATTATATTCACATATATGTTATAAATTGGTCCATACTTAAAACAGGGGGAACTGTTCCCTAACTTCAACATAATAGTTTAGATCATAATCATTACTAAGCAGTTCTAAGCTACACCTAACTAAGCACTGAATACATCTGAAAGACTCTTCCACCATGCCACGCGTCATGCCAAGCTCACATTTTTTGAAAGCTTTAAATTGAACAATGCTGTATTCTGTGGAGAGTTAAAAGATAATGCAGCTCATTTTGATGTAATTTAACAGCACGTTGTTTGGGCGTGAAAGAAAAAATTCTATTGTGTATATTGTGTTTTTGTAGGGGCACACTTTGGATATTCTAACGAGATAGGGCCAAAGCATTTCCCCTTAAGGTACGCGCCAAATGTCTGATTAGTTTTAAACTTAAACTTGACTCTGCGGCCTTTGGCTTTGCCTAATACTTACATGAAGATATTAACTAAAGGTACCAACCCTTAAAACCAGTACACACCGAGGGTTTTTAGGTTGCTGTTTGTTTTTTCTGTTATGAATGGGAGGTCGAGCAGAGATGAGCAGAGAAGCTTCAGCTTTGAACTCTTCTCTCTGACCATCCTGCAGGAAGGTAGCTGAAAGAACATCAGAGCTGTGTTTAATTTCCATGATGGAAGATTTTGTCAGCAGATCTGTTTTAGCAGAATCGAGATTAAGAAGGAACATCAGGGTGGGTTGACTAATTTATGACAAAAATTAAATATAGATGACATGGGTTAATTTTGATTTTATGATTGTAGAGGTATCATAAAATGTGAAATGAGTGAGTGTTGTGCAGGACAACTTTAACTCTGAGTATGTGGCAGTTATTTGCTGTTATTGTGAGTTTGTGACCATGCTGTAATAGTTTAATGGGCAGAAAGTTACAATTGTGGCCCAAATGGAGCGTTTCCTGTCCAAATTTCAGTTTTCTTTTCCATCACAAAATAAGAATAAGACACTTTACAGTAAGGGCAAATGTTCAATATAAGAAAATTGTGCATTTATTAAAAAAAGCATACTCAAATTTGTTTTTTTTTAATCATTAAATTACCTCCAAAGACGGGTTTTCCAGGTGTGTGTGTGTGTCCCCCTCACACACACACACCCTTCCCCCGTCATGCTGGATGGCGGATGGCATTAACTAGAGGTTGTGAAACTGGAGAAAAAAACTCTAAATTGTTTAAAGAAGCAGACATCATCTCGCGCTGACACTCTGATGAATCACTCCACTTTTGGAGATGTAGGCTGATGACCTGAAAAACTGACTTACTAATATAGAGGCACGTAGTGCGCAACGAGCTGTAAGTTCTTGACCATGACTCTGCTGAATGACACGTCGAAGTCACAAATCCTCCGAGCTCATTCAGTTGTTTGTTCTGTTTCCGGATAAACCAACAGTCGATTTGAGGAATGTGGGTGACAATCTTGGAAGCTTGTTATCTCATGTTTGCTGCAATCTCATCCACACTGGCAATGCCATGCATTTCTAGCTTTTTCTGCTTAATTTATAAAGTCCTTTGTCTCACAGAGCATTTACTCTCTGATCAGGTGACCCCTTTATGAGGGGAAGTCTGAGTGTTGGACATGGTTACCATGAGACTCATATTTCGACATCACTCAGATGTTAAATGAGTGATCAACACAGAGATAAAATTAATGTTGTAATGGACTGTAATGCTACTCTGACTCTTAATTATCTTCTACAATAACATTTTTATTTATAATACAAAGAAATAATCAATTTACAAGAGATTCATCCAGTGGCGTGGTGCAGAGTCGTTTCAGTAATTTAAGGACATCAATGACTCTGTTGTAGTGTTCTGCATCAGCATCTCTACTTTTTAAAAAGACAAAAAATGTCCATAGACCAAAATCCTCAAGTCTAAGGTGCTGACGGGGTACAAGAATAAGATTTGTTTTGAATTTAAAACTCAAAAATATTTGTAAATCTTTTTTTCTTAAACGTGCATACATAAAAAAGGGTTTTGCATGTTTGCCTTAATAATGAAAAGGCAAACTTTTTAAAAAACAATTAGGGGGTTTAACTGATTTTTATTTCTTGGCCTGAAAAAACATGTCAATTAACAGCAACAAGAACAGGAGTTGGGTCATACTGTCTTTGAAAACTTTTACCCATATTTAGCCAAGTTTAAGAAATCAAGTAAATGCATATTTGGGTGCAACCAGGTCTGCTATTGCATACAAGTTGATGGATATTTGTGGTCCTATTGATTAGGAAATTAAAAGAAAACCAAAAACATGATTACTAAAATATGAATACTTTGCATTACCTAATATTACTAACATGTACCTAACATTTTCCATTTTATGAAGATTTGAATTGAATTTGTCAGTAAAAAAAAAAGTGTTTACCCGCATCAACTACCTCTCCTGGAGGGCCGAGTATGTTCCTGAATTTTGTTCGGGGGCCCATACTTTCTTGTTCAATAGAACATTCTTGTTTTAAACACTGAAAATGTGCTGCTTTTTCACTGCATTGCAGTCTTGAAAAGCCTGAACGGACGTCCATTTTTAGGGACTTCGGTTCAGCTAATATAGATCAAATTGAGTCCTGCTTTCTAACTTTAATGGATTAAAAATGAGAAAGAATGTCACTGTGGCTCTATTTTTTATAAAAGACTGGCATGATTAGGAAGTGAGCATGGCAAGCAAAAAAGGTCAGATCACAACAATGTCTCAACAGATTCATGTAAAAGGAAAGTCTCAGCGTGTGACTTTCAGTGAAACCAAATCATTCTTCATGCCCCGAATAAACCGAACATTCATGTTCCCAGACTCCCTTCTTATCCCACACTCTCAGGGGAAGGGTGGCTGATCATAATGGGCATGAAGTTGATATGAAGGAGAGAGAATAAATAGAGAATTCAATTGGTATTTAAGTCGCTGGGCCGAGGGATGGTTCATAGTTCCTCATCTGGGTCATGTCTCTATAATTATGCATGCTAAATGTTCTTGCTCTGAGCAGGTTGCACAGCCAGCATGCCACGTCCTTCATGCCAATATGTGGTTGAGTCAGTGTGTGTGCACATTTTGTGGGATCATATGCTTCCTCTCTTGTGTGGATGTTTGCATGTGATTACAATGTGTAGGTTAAAGCAGCTCTTTGAGTTCCTTTGGCAGGAGATCCCTCAGCAGCAAGCAAAGAAGATCCTCAAATCAAGCTGAGATAAATTTGTCCATTTTTGTTCAATCCGAAACATATGTATAGTGCTGTACATAAGCATTACGTTATCTCAATAAAACAATCCCGACCTCTTGTCAGCGGGGTCATAAAGATGTCTATGGGTCTGATGATGCACTGAGGTTTATGTGCGCACTGACATTCACATGCATTTACAGAAAATATTGGAAAACACCTGCATGCAGATGTGTTCACAAAACCCAAAATATGCCAATCTATGGAAGGGTGGTGTACACCAGAAACCGAAGGACAACAGAACTCAGCACAAAACAGAAGAATCTGCCTTTTATCTTTCTTCTGACTAAAAGTACTTTTGGCATTTCGGAGGCAGCATGCATGGATGCAGCGACATTCCATCTGGTCAACCCAGCCAGTGGCAGGAATGCCAGCCAGACTGAGATGCAGATGGGTTTCCTTATCCACAGAAGAGGGGGACAGACGTTTCTCCTATTGCCGTCCATATGGGAGTTACTCTAGATCTATGATTTGTTGTTTTAAAATTGCTAATCGTATTCTACATTGTTGTCTTGTTTTTCAGCAATAGTGCAGCTGAATTCTTGGGTAATACTGAACTTCCTCAGCATTCAGTTTCTGCAACACTGTGTATTGATTTACAAGTTTAGGATCAATTTAAAGTAAATGTACAGACTGTACAGTCTTTCATTTTGTGATAAATTCTGCCAGTGCCACCCTTACAAATGATATGTAAGGTTTATACATTTTAATGATAATATTCATTCACATGGTTAGTAGAACCACTTGACGGCCTGAAGCAGTCCGAGTGTCATTAACATTTTCTGTTTAGAGTCTGCTAATATGTTGCCAAATTTGACACTGCATCTGCTAAGACCATAGGTCACAGTTCTGTTTGTAGCTCTCTTTGAGGACAGATGTTCCTCAAGCCAATGGGTTATGTACATTTTCACAGTGCACCATGAAAATTCATTCATTCTTCTCTACAGGACAGCTACTGGGTTGACAAACTACCCTGGGTCATGTTGGGTCTCCAGATGGCATCCATGAGCTTAAAACTATCCTCAATGTTGGTTTACGGATAGCTGGTAAAGGTGATTTCATTTTATAAACTATAGCACCTTGATCTGCAGTGAATGAAGTGCCTTTGGTGAAGGCTAAAGTTTTTGCCCTTGTGTCAACTTCCCACCATGGCATCACACAGTCTTGTGTCCCACAGGACCTACAGTCAGTTGACCATGACTTCGTCCATCATAATACATGTCATGGCCAATTACAACTGCCCAGTCTATTCGAAGTAGTGTAATTTCTCAAGACCTCTTTTGACTGCCTGAGCCATTTTCTTATGCCACGATTACCCCCTCAGTCAAACGTGTAGAATAAAATAGAATGTATAACAACTGATTATTAAATGAAAATCACTTTATTTCATCTCCTTAACTTCAACATTTAGTTCTTAGGCATTTTATTCCTTTCAGCTCAAATTAAACATAAAGATAACTCTATTGCCATGAAAGTGAAAAAGTAATCTAAAAAAATTACAAAATCAACATAAATATTAAACCTGCCTTTGTTATAATAAAAACTGGAACATTTTTAAATTAAAATGGCTATTAATTCTTTATTTGGCAATCTTGACTTGGGAATTTTGATCAAAATTACTAACTTTGTTAATAATTGCCTTTGGTACTTGATAGTTACTCATAGCCAAACCTATTGTTGCGCAACATTTGAAATGCACTTAAAAAAGCTCAACAAGCTAATAAAGAAGGCTGGTTCTGTTCTGAGGACTCCTCTAGCACCTCTGGAGATCATTGTACAAAGGAGGATTCTTCATAAAATTAAGAACATTATGGAGAACCCTGAGCATCCTCTTCATGAGACTGTCCTACAACAACAGAGTGTCTTCAGTCAGAGGCTTCTTCAGATCTGCTGTAAGACGGAGCGCTACAGGAGATCCTTCCTGCCCACAGCCATCAGCATCTACAACAGGTCCTTGAATAAACATGCATAATATGAGTTACAACATCTAATTTTCCTTTGGGATTAATAAAGTACTTTTGAATTTGAATTGAATTGAATGCAGATGACCTCAAGGCCACTATCAAATCAACCTGGGCTTCTATTACACCTGAGCAGAACCATGGGCTGATCACCTCTATGTCACACTGCATTTATCTAGTAATTCATCCTAAAGGAGGTCCAACCATGTATTTAGTGCATAGATATTAAAATTATTTTCAGAGGTCTGACATTTATATTTAAAATAATTTTTTTTTGTATAAATCCTATATATTATCTGTAAGCCATTGAAATTACAAGAAATAAAGGCTTGAAATACTTCACTCTGTGTAATGAATCTGTAAAATAAATGTTTCACTTTTTGAAATAAGTGAGAAAAAATATAGAACTTTTTTTAGGATACTTAAATTGTTGAGATACCTGTAAGTTGTTTAAATAGTTCATGTTAGTTAGACTACTGTTAATTGTTTTTTCTTAAATTAAGATATAAGGATTGTTTTCCCATAACCTCAGTCATTCCCTCCCCATATCTATGGTCAGGATGTGGGGCCAATAAAAGACCCCACAGGTAGTTTACCTAAACATACCAGAACTCCATTACCTCTTTTCACACATGGAGTGCTCTCCTGTTGGGTGGTGAAGGCGGTAATCAGGCAGCCTGAAGCAGATATCCCCTTATATCTGCCGAAGTCATAAACAGTCATCAATGGTAAATGATGATACATCTCAAAAGGTTCTATGGCTGGCTGACTTCAAAGACCAAGTCCTTTTGCATCGAGCAGCTTTGATGTCGTCTGTCACAGCACTGCAAACCATAGAGCACTTCATTTACAGGAGACTGCTGCACAAATCCATGGGGAAAGCTACATTCAGTAGTTAACAGAGTTAGACATGTGATGCTGACAGTTCAAAGTAGAATTCAACTTAATTAGACATCTATATTTTAAATATCTCACTATATATTATTTACAGAACAGTTAAGGTAGTAAAGGCTCCAGGCACAGAAATAGTCGAAGGAAGGGTCGGCGTTGCGCTCTGGAAGGCTGAGAGTTCAAGGTATTCCAAGTTCATCTTCTCTCATCCAGCCTGCCTGAGTTGTGTTTCCATAAACCTGCTTCTATCAAGGCCTTCAGTGTATGATCTTAGAGTCAGAGTGATCAATATTTGTGTTAAAAGGGGGACTGTGGATCAGGTGGTAGGAGTACATCCTGTAACCGTTAGTTTGCCGGTTCAAACCCTTGCTCTATCATTCTCAGTCATTGTGTCCTTGGGCAACACATTTCATCCGCTTTGCCTGCTGATGATGGTCAGAACAAACACGCTGTGTTCCAACACAGTGGCCTCCTTCCACGCGGGTCTCCAGAAGAACCGGACAGGAGAGGCTCAACGCGTAAATGTCTCCTTGCGGGCGAGCAGACTGCAAGGAAGCAAAAGGGTGTAATAAGTCAAGCGTGGCTTGACTTTTCTTCTGAGGCCTCCAGAAGCAGCCCTAATGAAGTGGATTTCTCTCCACTGCCTAAAGAAGATGGCATCGCTTCCCTCATCTTGTCACCCAAAAACCTTTTCCTCAGCACGGTTTACATAAGAGGTGGTGTTTGAGAACAGAAGATTAGTTTAGAATGAAATAATTTAAATAATGTTCGTTTCATGACATTTGGTTTTTGTTTGTTGAGAAAACTCAGCTAAGGCTGGCAGACTAGCTGCTCAGCTAATTATGTGTTCTATGTTGTGATTTTAAAGTTAAGACAAGCTTTATTTAAAGCGTGATTTTTAAACACAGATCAGCCATAACACGACCTTATGCACTTTGATCATTTTATTGATGGTATTTTAAAGATACATGTTTGATTTTAAAGGAATGATAACAAGCTTCTTCGGTTAGCTGAAACCGCTAATGGCTAAGGTAACACGTGACCCGCCGCCATTTTATGAGTCTATTAAGAATCATTTACCCAGAAATGTTGTTAGTTTCCAATCTGGAAAAATAAAAATTCCCTAAATATTTTTTACTAAATGTGATCGCTAATTAAACACCATTAAGACTCATTTATCCAGAAAGGTTCTCGGCTCTTATTCAAAATAATATTTCCTCAAATAATATTTTAGTAAATAAAGGCAGCTAATTAAACACCATTGAGAATCAGTCATCCAGAAGGTTGGTTTTATTCAGCAAATCATTCTTTAAAATATTATTTTATTTAAATAATGTTTTTTCTGATCTTGCGTTGTGAATGGTGATTTGAAGGTATACAGATTATTGTCCAAGTTAGTTCCAAGATTAACTTAACCTCATATCCAGATTCCTCAAGATATCCTCGGTTCTCAAACATAAATGACATTGAATTGAAGAGGAAGAGGAAGGAATTCAACGTGGGTCTATCAGTTTTTCCCACAGAAACATTAAAACTGATATAGTGTGCCTTACTTTGTAGGTCAGGAATTAGTGATTGCTCCCTTAGAGATCCGAATTGAACTTCTGTCCTTGTGGCATCAGATCAGATGACAGGAAAACCTCATTACAGCTGTCGTAGTTGGTATCTGGTGTGTCTGTATTGGTGTCTGATCATGGCTAAAACTGCAATCAGATTGTGTACATGGAACGTTAAGGGAAGTCACTCGCTAATCAAAAGGAAAAACGTGCTCTGGGTTCTTAAAAAAGAAGCGATAGACATAGCATTGTTGCACCTTAATGACGCAGACCATTCGAAACTGCAAATAAAGGAAGTAGCAGTTAAATTCACAGAGCAAAAGCTGATCAAACATAGAGAGAACTACATAGCTACATAAATTTCATTTCCTTCAGCTGATTTCCTACTGTTCGGTCACAAACATTCACTATTGTTAGTATCCATTTATCTTTATTTTCTTTTTTTTGTGAGTTTTTCTATCCTTACTCTATGTCGATGTTTCCCTTTTATCACCTTTTTTGGATTCCCTTTAAGCGCTCTTGAGCCATGTTTCCCATTAGCCTTAAAAGATCCACAAGCTTCTCTCTTAACTACAAACATGTTTGCAGAATTAGACTTGTGCTGGTATTTGTTTAAGAAATGCAAAGAACAAGGTAATTCCTTTTTTCCCACACTTTAACTGAAACAAGGATATGTCATTAGATATTTTGATGTGTGCAAAGGTGGGAAGTTCAGCTGAGACAAAAAATATAGTTTGTCATATTATGTGATTCTTTTTTTCACATCTTTGAAAAGTTCTGCTTCGATATATTTGTCAGGGACTGTAGCTCCAGGAAACCCCACCGTTTACCTCTGTCTGGGGTTTGGTTTCAGGAAATTATCGAGCCTTTACATGTTGTGGGAGGTTTGTAATTTATCAGCACAAAACAGTTTTTCAGATAAACTGACTATCCTAATCTGAACCCCCACCCATCTCACAGTGTGGCTATGTTTATATTGGACATTTAAACATTAGGTCCTTGCACATACAGTAAATGTATGTTTTAAGCACAACTGGTGTAGCCCACTATGGTGCATGTCATTAAATTAGATTATATTAAAAAGTTAATTTATTTCAGTATTTTAATTCAAGAAGGGAAACATGTTCTATAGATCACACACAGATTGATGTAGTTCAAGAACTTATTTTGGTTGATTTTGATGATTATGGCTTACAGTTAATGGAAACGCATGATTTGTTTTCTCAGAAAATAAAATATTACGTAAGACCAAAAAAAAAAGTTATAAATAAATAAAAGTTATTTAATACAGGAATGTTGACCTACTGTAAAGTTTGTCCAAGTACTATATAGTATATGCATTCAGTACTTGGTCAGGGCTCTTTTTGCATAAATTATCTATCAATGAGGCTTGGAGGCCATCAGGTTCCTTTTAATAATGGCCTTCAGCTCATCTGCATTGTTGAGTCTCATCTTCCACTTCATAGATCCGGCCAGTCGGCTGGGCAATCATTCTTTGTAATCAAAGCAGCTTGGCAGTGTGGGAATGTGTCAAGTCCAGCTTGTTAGCATGAATTGCTCTAAAATTTCGTGGTAGGTTGCTGAGCTGACGTTGGACCTGATAAACACAGCAAAGTGTAGAAAATTCACTCTGGACCTTAACCACCTTGGAATCAGGGTGCGCTATTTCCAAATGGAGGGCTAAATAAGCACTGAGCAACAATCATGTCCTTTTTGTCTCCTTAGCCCAAGGTAATGTCTCTGGTCCAAGAGCGGCTTAACACAACTTTAATGACAGTTTTAGCCCATATCCCGGATACGAATGTGTTGTGGCTCTTAAAGCACTAACTTCAGCCGCAGTCCTGACCTTGTGAATCTTCTTCAAACTCTTGAATGAACTTTGCTTTGCTACCCATAGTCTAAAAACGGTGACTGTGATCCCTACTGTTTGTTCACTTCTTTCTACTACATTTTTCCTTCCATTAAATTTCCATTCAATACAAACCTCTGTTAACAAGCTGCTTAGCAATCACTTTCTGGGTTTCACCCTCATTGTGTATAGGGGTGGGTACCGAATTTGGTATTTTTATAGGTTCCGACCGAATTCTGTCGGTACTACCGAGTACCGATTCACGTAAAATTAAACGGTACCATGTGTCGGTATCAAAACACATCATAGTGACACTAAGGGAGTGGAAGAGTGGCCGATTTTCAATGCTGGACACGAACACAGCATTGAACGCACAAGAGCGTAATGACGTCAGTAGCCGCTGGTACCATCAACAAAGCAAGCATGGCTGATAGAAAGCGCTCGAAAGTATGGCTCCACTTTACAAAATTCGTCGCTCACTGCAATTTTGGTGATGCAATGTGCAAACCAACGGCGGGAATACTTCTAATCTGAGGAAGCGCCTGCAGCGTTTCCCTACCACTATTCAAGAGAGGCGCCCCGCCCCGCCAACCAGACCGCTCGCCCCCCAAGAGGATCACGGCATGTAGTAATAGTATGTTTTAACAGTTAATGTCATTTGTTTTAATAGATCACGTGTCCTGCGTTCTCACTACTCTACTTTCTATGGCCAAACTTGACAAAAGCTAGACCAAAACACACTCCTCATACTCTGTCACCAATGCTGACACACTGAGTTACATGTGCTCGCACGCAGGTGAACACAAGCCCTAACCCTAACCCTAACCCTCTGTTTTTGCATTACAGAATATACAAATTTACAATTTACAATATACAATATACAATATACAATGTACAATGCAATAGTCTGCATTACAGAATATACAAATTTACAATGTACAATGTACAATATACACATATCTAATAAAAAAGGTGCATTTGCAACATCTGTATGCTGTTGTTCTGTACTCTATTGAATGTTCATCAGAGAAAC
>JAHUTJ010050477.1:0-20450 GCA_036250325.1 Characodon lateralis
CGAGTCAGGAAACGTTTTCCTCCACCAGTATCACGTAGTGACCTGGCCACTATCCTGCAAGAAGAATGGCTTAAAATCCCTCTGACTACTGTGCAGGACTTGTATATGTCATTTCCAAGACGAATTGAAGCTGTATTGGCCGCAAAAGGAGGCCCTACACCATACTAATAAATTATTGTGGTCTAAAACCAGGTGTTTCAGTTTCATTGTCCAACCCCTGTATTTAGCTACAGTAGTGTTTGTTTGTATGCTACTTCCATGTTGAGGACAATGAGCACATATGAATTTGCATGTTTTGTTTACCAAATGACGTGGTAAATTTCTTTGTGAGCAGAATTTATTGATGTTTGTTTTCCTGATGTGAGGGTTTTGTCTAGTCCTTCTGCAGGTAGAAAGAATTGCACGCAACAAAGGGAGACAGAGGGAGTTTAAAGGCCCTAGTGACTTTCAAATTCATGTTGAGCACCTTTCCCCTCAGTGTTTTGAATAAACCTTTGCATATTCCCAAACAGGGAATGCAGCAGTGTGTAGAATGTAATGTGATGAAAAGAGAAAGGAAGGGAACATTTCTGATTAGAAGGTCCTTTCTTTAAGTGGATTTGTTTTAATATTTTGTTTTTGTGCATGTAGGTTTGCAACATAAAAACTAATAGATACAAATTGTGTTTTATCATGAATCACTAGCCACACAGACATCAGTATTTCTAAATATGCTTACAATTAGTTTTATTTGCAGAATTTTATGTTGGACCACTGCAGACGATCACACTGTCACTTCAGGTTCTGATCTGTACAGGTCTAACCTGATCACAGTCATAACATGCAGCAACTGCTGTCTTTTCCTTGTATGTTTGAGAGTAATATTTATTTACATAAAAAAAAAAAACTAGTATCTATAGTAGATTTCAGGTAAATTAAGCAAGAGACACTTCATGTCTGCAAATGGGAACTTGTTCTTAAACATTTTACCTGTTAAGTAAAGGCCATATAAAAGACATGGTGTCTGATGGCATTTGATTTTTTTTGGGTGCTCTGGATGGTCAGAGTTACACCTCCATTGATTGCCTTGACCCACCCATTTACTTGTTTTTTGTGTTCTTAGCATCTTTTTAAAAAAATATGGCACCCTAGGGTGTGCTTTTGCTCGTAGTTGTGCCGTAAAAATGCTAATTTATGTTCTTTTTGTAATAATTTCAGCTCTGGCAGTACTGCTTTCTGTTACGTGATGTGAAAGTGAGGTTTTAGTCTGATTTGGGAACTGACAAATATTAATTTATAACAGTGTCATCATCATAGTCAAACCTGGTTTAGGCAGAAATGGTTTGTTTTCAGAAAGTCTTAGTGTTCTCTTAAATCCCTCCTAATTTTAGTAAAACTGTCCTCTTGAGGCCTACTTTGTGAGCAGTGTATGTTGAGATACAAGGCAGTAAAACATGGATTAAATTACCCTTTGTAAAGCAGACAGAATGAACTGTAAGTGTTCCTGGAATCTGACGTTTATATAGATGAGAAAATATTCCGTCAGTCAGTCATTTTCTATACCGCTACTTCCATAGTGGGTCACGGGGAAGCTGGTGCCTATCTCCAGCAGAAAATATTCACATTTGTTTATTAAACCTTTCTTTTTTACTGTGATTTCTCCTTGGAAGTGGAAAATATTACAAAAAACATCTAAAAAACAACCAAGTTTGCACTACTTTGTAATAAATGGTGAGAAAGTTTAATCGGTATGTATACTTCTGTGAGGCTCTATATCAGCATCTTCATTATTTAGTTTTATGCATTATCTGCTAAAGCAGCAGTTTTGTTTACTCCAGATTTTCTGTTTTGAATAGCTTCTCAGGGAAGGTATACATGTAACCAGTGTTTATTGATCCTTCAGCTTCATTCATCAGGCTTGATTTATCCAGTTCACATTCATCATTGATCTCCTGCCCTTGTTTTACACAGAAAAACGTTTTCTATTGTCTGCCACATGTTTCAGATGGCTCAACTTATGTATTTAACCAGATTTACAAGATCAAAGCTAAAAAACAGTTTATGAGGTTAAGCTGTAAGTTCACCTCTAAGCTACTGGGTGTTCAAAGTTCCTGGTGTGTAACCCGACAGACCTCCAGTAAACCTTCTATTGTTGATCAAATGGAAGCCAGTATTTAAGCAAAATTAAACAAAAACTCCTAAGTGAATGTCCACCATATTTGAGTTAACATTCATGATAGTTAACATTCATGCAGCTAATATGTCTATGTTTGCTGATGTGCTATATGGGACACAGTACAGTGTACGGTGGGCTTATCTGGCCTTTTGCAGAAAAGAAGAAAGGTCTTGCACTTTCTATCATCCAGACAAATGCATATTGTCACTTTAATCAATATTAGTTCTTTTCTGCTTTGATTCCAGCAAAAAAACATTTATCTCCTAGGTTCTCTAAAAACTGGGTCAAAGGTTTGAAATTGTATGCTTGATGCTGTGTGTAAGATTGCTGTGCCAACATAGAGCTGAAAACAAATGAGGTCATCACACAGTAACAACAAAGACGTCTGACTGCATTACTGGGCAAAAGCAGAGCTTTGAATTATTGAAGAAGTCCAAGAGTTGGTGTTTTCATGCAGTATTAAAATACAGTTAATCAGCCTTTACTGTACAACTGATAGCAGCTAAGATTTAACATTTTGTTCCTTTTTGTTTAAAAACATTATATCCAAATTTAGTTTTTTTTTTCACCTGCAACCATAACAAAGCAGATTTATATCGTCTTGAAACCACCATTTTATATATTTTATATAATTTATATTTTGTATTAACAATACCCTTTAAACTGAACCTTGTTCAAAAATACTGAACTATCCGTTTAATATATCTGCCCTAATATATCTCTGCCCGGGCCGCAGCACACTTGGCCTCACTGTACATGTCAGCCACCTCAGGAGTCCCACATGCCAACCACAGCCGATAGGACTCCTTCTTCAGTTTGACAGCATCCCTTACTGCAAGGTGTCCACCACCGGGTTTGGGGATTGCCCCCACGACAGGCACTGCAGACCTTACGTCCACAGCTATGGGCGGCAGCATCAACAATAGACGCTGAGAACATGGTCCTCTTGGACTCTATCTCTCCAACCTCCCCCAGAGTCTCGTCAAAGCTCTTCCGGAGGTGGGAGTTGAATACATCCCTGGCCGAGGGCTCTGCCAGATGTTCCCAGCAGACCCTCACTATACACTTGGGCCTGCGAAGTCTGTCTCATCTTCCAGCAGATTCAAATCACCATCAGGTGGTGATTAGTGGACAGCTCAGCCGCTCTCTTCACCTGAGTGTCCAAGTCATACGGCTGAAGGTCTGAGGACACGACAACAAAGTCGATCATCGACCTCCTGCCTAGGGTGTCCTGGTGCCAAGTGCACTGATGAACACCCTTATGCTTGAACATGGTGTTCATTATGGACAATCCGTGACTAGTACAGAAGTCCAATAATGAAACACCACTCAGATTCAGATTGGGGGCGGCCATTAGTCCCAATCACGCCTCTCCAGGTGTCACTGTCATTTCCCACATGGGTGTTGAAGTCCTCCAGCAGAATAATGGCGTCCCTGAGATGGGCAACATGCAGCATCCCCGACAGGGACGCCAAGAAGGCCGGGTACTCTGCACTACTGGTCGGCCCGTAGGCCGAAACTACAGTCAGAGAGCTGTCCCTGACCCGAAGGTGCGGGGATGCAACTTCTCATCCACAGGGGTAAACCCTAACATGGCTGAGACGGCTGAGCTGGTGGGCAACAAGCAAACCCCAGCCCACCGCCTCTCCCCACGGGCCACTCTAGAGTAGAAGGGAGTCTCACCACTCTAGAGGAGCTGGGTTCCAGAGCCTGACTATTTCTAGTTGATATCTCTTGACCTCCCGCACAAGCTCAGGCTCCAGGTTTAAGCCTGGGGTAGGAACTCGTCGTAAACAAAAGTAAAAACTGAAAAAAAAAACAGTACAAGGTACTTTAAAATTAGACTACTGAGGTACAACTTACAGATACCCAGAGATACAATACATAATAACCTTGTGCGGTATGAGTTATGGTCATTTTCAGTATGAGTGTAACTTTTACAGCTATTTTTTAAATGTAAGTGCTGCATCTTTTATGTTCCGGAGAACGAATTGTACATTTTAAGCATCACTCTTGTCTTCTGCTTCCAGAACACGATGAATCTTCCTCCAGACAAAGTGCAGATCCTTTCCCAGTACGACAATGAGAAGAAGTGGGACCTAATTTGTGACCAGGTATGTTTGGATGAAGGTTTTGCTGCAAATCAAGGTTTGAACTCCACGTTAGATTTAAGAATATTCAATTTTTCACATGCATAAATGTACAAATGTACCACTTTCAGTTATGCACAACACATAGAACATTAACAAACAAAGCTTCTCCTTACATACATTATATTTTTTTAGCTTTAGCACTATGATCCACATCATTGTAAAATTTCAAGGTCTTTTTGTCCAACTGGGGATTTAATACAGTATTAATAAATCCCTGACACTTTTCTGGTCATATTGAGCTTTCTGGGCCCAAAACTGTTATTTTCTTTTTAGATTTAGCTCCAGTTGATGCCACAGTTTGAACTTACTGTTTCTATCTTATTTTGGACAAAAGGTTTGGAATACTCAAAACTATAACGGAACCTGTTAGACTTTGCTCTCATGACCTCCCCACATCCTGTGTAGCAAACATGTATTAGACTTCAAAGTATACTGGTATAATTTCTTAAAAGTAGGCAAAAAGCTGCTAATACTTGGTAAATTGGATTAAGCTGTACACAAAAGTTCTGACACAATGTCATGGTTTGATTAGAACACTTGTCTGCATGTTTAGATGTTCCCTGCTTCAACACACCTAATTTAAATTGATGAGGCATTTGCAGATGTCTCCTGATCTTTCTGACAAACCTTGGAGGGATTTCAGTCATTCAATGAAGTGTTTTGGTGAATAGATTTTAGGGGAGTGTGTTTGAAATTACAGGAAACAGCTGTGTAACCGAGTAAGCCGATGACATATCAGAATCTCCATATTACCAGTTGTTACCAAGGTAATATCATACAGTCATAAGTATGAATGCTGAAATAATTTTTGTTTCATATGACTGAATTAGAAGCCCTCTATGAGTTTTAAGTTAATGAGGAAGCTGGACATGGTTTGAATAGAGCTACAATGCTCTCCACAATTATTGTCCCCCCTGGGAAAGAAGAGTTAAAAACCCTAAGATAAATTAATATTTTATTACAGCAACATAATGTGACACAAAAAAGTCACAGTTCTCTTACAGTGAACTTTTTAGACCTGTTTTACCATTCTTCTTGCTGTGTGGTGGCAAGTTAAACGTGGGTCCTTATTCAGTCCCACCACAGTTTCAGTTGTTTCACAGGTTTTCTTCCTTGCTGTTTTCACCACAATACAAATATAAACCAATAAGCACAAAAAACTAAATTACCCCAGATCTAAAATTTTAATGAGTTTGACAAAGAAATGGATGTCATAAATATGTTTTTCATCTAATTTAGAGCCCCATAGAGTGTTAAGTTGAACTCAGCTAAACACTTGTTTCCAATCTCTTTATTATGACATATTAAAATAAACAACTAAAAATAACAATCATTCTCAGTTCATTTTTTAAGCGTACAGTAAATGCATCCACTGGGAGAGATGACCTTATGGAAACATGAAGCCATGACGAACTTAATTAACAGCTTTTTGCCAAGTGAAAATAATGCAATGTAAAGCTTTATAGAAATAACTAATTGTAGAACTGTTGATTTGGGAAAAACAGTTGTTTTCTAATGTGGGATATATTTTAGTATTGTAATAATAATAATAATTTTAACAAAAAAATGTTTTTACCGTACAATGTATGATTCCAAATCATCTTGAGAATTACCTTTGAGTAAATAAGTCTTTGGTGTGTGTGTGTGTGTGTGTAGATACTCAGTCATTCAGGACAAGCCAATCCTAAATTCCTAAAGGTAACTGGACTTCTGTTTCTCTCACCAAAAGGCTTTAGTTCTGAACATGGGTTAGGAGTATCAGGTTTGTAAATTGTAGTCAGAATGATCTCACTTGTAGGACCATTAAGGTCTCGGGTCACTGACCAATCCATCATTCTGTTAAGTGCTTTAAAAACCTGGTGTTTCAGAAAAATCATTAAACCATCAAACATGGCGGTGGGATTGTCTGCGGCTACGTTGCTCCATCGAGACCTGAATGACTTGCTGCAATTGATGGAACCATGAATTCTGCTGTCTACCAGAAAATTCTGAAAGAGAACATCCAGCTCTCAGTTTCTGCCTTTAAGCTCAAGCACACTACGTTTATGCTACAGGGCAATATTCCAAAGTGCATCAGCAAGTAAACCACTGAATGTCTCAAAAAACAAAAATGAAAGTTTTGTAGTGGCTTAGTCAAAATTCCAATTTTTCATGCTCTAAACCACTTCAATGTGGCTAAATTTAAACAATCCTAGAAAAAATGGGCAAAATCCTCCTCCATATTGATGTAACTTAATGCCAATTATCACTAACACGTAATAACAGCTTTTGCAGCCAAGGAGGGCATAACTAGTTAATAGGTTTAGGGGGCAAATACTTTTTCACATAAAGCCAGAATGGTTTAGATAACATGGCTTGATGATCGGAAATATCTGAACCTAACAAAAACAAGAAATCTGTCAGGGAAAATACTTTTGACAACACTGTGTGTAGAACTGACACATCTAACCAGTATATCTGTTTTAAACTGTTATCACAAACACACATGAGATAGCTAATAAATATTGTACATCTCCGTAGGAACCACTGAGTGGTACATGAGGGATTGATGGAGGATACACGTTGCTGTCATGACGCAGCTCACTCTGCTTCTACTTAGTTGTATCTTTGTGGCTTATGGCTTTTTGACACATTTCAGAGTACAATGTGTAATTTGTGACCATGGGTGTTACAAATGGAGCTGAACTATGTCTCTCACTGCTTCACCACAGTCTAATCATTTATTTCATTTGCTCAAGAGAAAATGTGTAATCAAACTGCTGGTGGGAGCCTCTCTTTACGCTTTCCCTCTCACTGCACACCGACTGCAATCAAAGATAATTACAGGCCTCTCTTGGTTTCTCTGCATCTTCAGGAGCGATTTCAAGTCAAAAATCCTCCATCTACCTATTTGGAGAAGCTGAAAAATTGTTTGGATCACGGAGGAGTCGGTCGGAAGGTATGACTCAAACGTCAGACTTTCATCATTCCACTGTGAAGAAGGATTTCTGATGCATATAAGAAACCAAGGAAAATTAAAAATGCTAAATTGAAGAAGTTTATTTTAGCCATTTTATGCTCAAGCAACAAAACCATAAACAGCAATGTGGTGGAAATATTCTAATTAATTTTTTTCCAGATACTTTGTAAATTGTTTTTATTTGCAAGACAAATTGTTATGATAGTTTCACATGTTAAATGTTGGACACTAAATCTGTTTGTATCAATACAATCATTAGCTAATCTTTAAAACTAATATCTTGGATATCTAAAATTAATCTCTAAAACTAACACAAAATTAGCCCTGCGAAAGGTAATGAATAACTGAGTAGCAATGTAGCATTACCTACCAGTTATTCTACTAAGCACAAGCATAATCACATTTTTTAAAATAAAGATTGTAGTATAACTTTATTGTAACAAATATATATTTTTGCATTGCTAATACACTTTTATAACATTCTAATTAATTTTAGTTTTAATATATTGATTCATTAACTGCCATGCAATCTCCTAAATATAATTTTATTCTATGTTTGCTAAGTGTGAGGCTGCTAGGTAATGTTTTACTGGTTGTTTTTTCCTTTATGCCACAATCTGATTGCTGCTATGTATTAAAAAATGCAATTACGTTTCCAAAGAAACAGTTTTTTATTCAGAGGATGACTTTTCTACAAAGCAATAACTCCTTAAATCTTTTGTAATTCCTGCTAGCTTTTTGTAGCAGATCCCACAGTTTATTTTAAGTTAATAAAAACAAAATGCAAATATCTGAAATGTATTATGTGCAAACTGTCTAAAATAAAATGCTCACATTTAATGATTAAAATATAAAATTTTTCTCACATATATGAGATAAACAATTTTTGTGGAGGATTTTCATCTCAGTCCCTTCATTACCTGTTCAAATCTGATATTTTCTGAGATATTAATCAGTCGATGGCCTCTTACATACGTTAAATGTGTTTTGTCAGTTTAAGAGACGTGTTCAAGAATTGACTCAGGTCCTCAGAGAGCTGGAGATTTCCCTGAGGACCAATCACATTGGGTGAGTCTGTTGTGTTTCATGTAGTTCAACACTGATAGGTAAAGAAAAGAAGATGGAGGTAGCTTTACATAATAGAAGAAATCCACAAATACTCTATATCTATTTGTATGGTTTTGTTTAAACACTACTGGTGAGAAATGTGAGGTCTAAACGATTTCCCTTAATTGAAAAACAATTTACTGTAGGTCCAAAGGAGCCCTTTTGTTAAAGCATTGATTTAATTACATTTTTATTAGATTTCTCTGTGTTCTGTTTTCTTCCAACAGTTGGGCTCAAGAGTTCCTAAATGAGGAAAATCAGGGTTTAAATGTGTTGGTCAATTATCTCTCTGCCGCTCAAAGGGCTGTCATGTACGTATTAACTTGAAATATCATTATGTATTTTTATGTAGAAACGCAAAATTTTCTTTGACATGTTTACACGGCCACTTTTGTTTGAATGGTTAGAACCAAGAAGATATCAAATGTTTATCAAAATTAGTTTAAACATGCCTCTCTTTCATGGATGTGACTCACAGGTCTGACACAGAGACTTCTGACAACGGGACGCTGCCCTCAGATAAAGTCAATGCTTTAGACAAGTCGGTGGAAGACCTGTGCAGAAGTTCCAGCAACTCCCCGACTGACCACGGTGCAAGGCTTAGCAAGGGGTTTACAATCAAGTATGACGCATTCCCGAGTGGTGATGATAAAGTTTGTTCAGGATGTCAAGAAATTACATGTAATGAGTCCCATTTGTAAATAAAATGTCATTAGAGTGAACAAAAACAAAAACAAAAAACAGATCATCAACTTTAATAATAATAATTTTAAGTGACATGCAAACTTATATCCATAATGCTCAAACTATATTATGTTTATTAATTTAGCTATAATTCACAATGAATGTCATCTCAAGACATTTTGTAAGACAAATGAGTCCAATTAATACCAATTAGAATTAAGTCCCGGATAAAGCGGAAGACGACGAGTACGAGTGTGTTACATTACAATCAACTTTAGTCAGTCATTTAAGGCCAATTCACAAAATGTTCACACCTAAATACAGCCAGTGACTTTGCCATAACCCCTATTAAGGGCAAGAATCTAGCAACATTAAAGAGTATCAATTCCATTTTTTTGCAGCACTTGTGGCCTTTATTTTTCCTTTTTTGAGCGTGTCCTATCACAGCATTTCAGGCATACCATATGGAGCACATGGTTGTCTGCATGTGCCAGGTGTTGGGCCATCGTCTATTTGAATACGAAACAAATTAACTTGTTCACCTCCCAGCATGTATTGCAGCTCTGACGTCACCGCCAGAAGTAATAAATACAAGCTATAGTGTGCCAATACTATGCTCTGAGGAGGTCTCTGGAGTAATAGAAGCTCGCAAGTGGGTTTACTTTTTCTCCACACTGGCCATTCCTGAAGAGTTTGAACAGCTGGAAATCTGTCTGATATAAGAAGATCAGAAGATCCATATCCCGCTCGAAGACCGTCAGCCAATACCATGACGAAGGTGAAACCCACAGAGGGTTCCCCAAGGAGATGGATTTCCTCCTTGTTGTTTCAGTCAATTGCAAGGGTGCATCATATTTTTATTAGGGTTAGTGGATGCCCGACACTTGCCACTCATAACTTCATCCCTTCCTAGAAGGAGGCCCACTCGCCTGTACTATTCTTCTCAGAGGATTCACCACCAAGTAAACTCATTTTGTTTCCTATTTCAGGACATTTTTGATCTTTAGTCTGGGCAGGGTGAGGCATATAGTTAAGGTGATCTGGGATCACCATTAGTTAATCCAAGATATTAACTTGTTGCAAGCAATATTGATTGAAGTGAACTCTTTTGGCTACTGTTTAAATACTGTTGAATACTGTTACTAAGTGCTGTGAGCCCAATAATCACAACCAAGTTTTTCTCTAATTTCTATTCGTAAGATATGATTTTCGGTTAGAATAAATTTCTTCTGAATAATGATTTTTAATTATAATTTTTGATAAATATTTATAATCGATAATCATAATCTCTTACACAGGGCAGTTTTGCTTTACAAAAATGATATCTCAAGACAGTATCCAAATTGCTTGATTACCTTTATTAATTCCAGATTCAATCCAGCATCAAAGTAAGCAGCCCACATTGATGTTATAGTAACTTGTGCTTGTATGACCTTTAACCATTTTGAATAATCAGGTATTAATGCATGGGTGTTTGCATGTGTGTGATTTTTGGATGGGCATATGTGTAGAAATAAGTGTGATTCTGTTGAGTGAGAGTGTGAGAGTGCGAGTTTGTCACCTGGAAATGTATATTTGTAAGTGAAGTAAAGGAGAGGGCCTTAAATACACAGCACCTAAAAGCAGCGAATGGCAGGTAGACCCGGCACCGGAAGGCTGCACCAGTCCCAGGCAGCCAAACCTAAAGTATCACCCCACTGCAGCCAAACACCCAGCACAGAAGTAGGTTGTCAGCAAGGCACAGGAGTAGCAGCCCCCAGGCCAACGTTGCAAAGGGTGAGACGCAGGACATTGAGACCCCCTGACCCAGCCGCACCGCCACCCCCAGGCCATCCCTTCACCCTGATCCCCTCTGAACTGGCATAGGCTCCATGGCGGGACCCAGGGGACTACACTGTGCCCCCAAAGCAGCCCTCTCTCCGTGGTGTTAGTGTGTGTGCCTTTGGTAACATTAAGTGTTGTGATCAACGCAGATGCGCATGTCTAAAGTGCATTACAATTGGGGTTGTGGCTGGGGTGTACGTGACCCCAACTGCTTGTTAGCAGCAGAATCTCTTTCATCTCCAGTCCCCATGCAGGGGAGCCTCCCAATTCCAAGTGGGCCATCTTCCCATACCCCAAGACCCTACTGCTGTACGGGTAGCATATGTAAGCATTGTCACAGCAATGCTGGTTAACTGGGTTTAGAGAAAATATTTTAGGAGGTCTCAGTCTCTTTAACAGTCTCTTAGAAACCAGAAAGTACATTAAACCTGTTTCTATGAAGTCACCAAGACACTGTTGCAGGTTTTGTCAGTATAACACTCCATGTGTGAATAACACCAAAAACGTGCATTGCCTGAGCTGTCTTATCGTTCACTTATCAAAAGTCACTGCATTCTTTTCATGAATTATTCTGCAACAGGAGAGGCCAGAGGGCGACGCGTGTTATGAGTCAAAAAGACGACATTCACCTCTGCATCATGTGCCTACGTGCCATCATGAACTACCAGGTATTTAAATACTTCCACAAATGTTCTGCTGTCTTTTTTTTTTTCTTTTCAATTCAATTCAATTCAAAATACTTTATTAATCCCAAAGGGAAATGAAATGAAAATGAAAATGTTGGTTATTTGTGTTCCACTTTATAAAAAGGGAAGGTGTAAAAGTCACTTTATACAGGATATAGTGCAAACAGATGAAAGGTTTAAAATTACAAGATACTGCAGTAGTCGTCATTGCTCTTTATGCATGCTCTTTATGGGTAGATGAGTAGGGTCAGAGGTAATAGATGTTAGCTGAGGTTTTAAAAAATATGGCATTTCAAGGCTTCTTTGTTAGAATTAGTGTAAAAAGTCGGGGGTTCATGATTGCAAAGATATAAATCCAGTTCTGAGAAGTTTGGTGGTAGTCTTTTAGACACCTTAGTAGTCATTTGATTGTCATAATCATTTGATTTGTTACAGTGTAAAAAGAGATGGGATTTCAGTAGTGTATTCAGTTTGACTTTAGTTTGTAAAATCTGTTCATAATAATAATTCCAAGAATTTTTTTATGGTTGTTTTGTTTGTTTAGTCAGGGTTCAACCAGGTGATGAAGCACCCGAGCTGTGTCAACGAGATCACGCTCAGCCTCAACAACAGAAACCCCAGGTGAAGCCAGTGTCCTCATATTGCTTCGACTAGATCAGGCTTATCAAAAATGCTGTTAACTACAGAAAACATATATAACATTCACAGTCAATCTGTAAAAATGTAGACATTTTTCTTGACGCTGTTTTTACGAACCTTCTCAACTCTTAAATTCTCTTTAAAATTTAAAGTTCAAACATTTTTATCTGTTATGAACTTAATATTACTGAAGGCCCTGTTAAACTCCCCCCACTCCCCCCCAAAAACAATTATGTCCCAAAATGGAAAGTTTCTCACTTTCTGTCAATAATCCAAAATAAAAATGGACATGAAATAAATTTCTTCCAAACAACATGCAAAATAAAAAGAAGTACAGAATTATGCAGATCTTAATGTGAAAAATTCCTCAATGACCTGGCGCGACACTGTTCGAACAAAGGTGGTGCTTATCAAACACTGAGAAATGTATTTATCAGCATTTTAGACTTCAATGGGTGTTGCAAAGTGCTTTTCATATTTTCACCATTGGTTCAGCATCGCTTTTGTAGATAACCTGAAAGTGCTGAATAGAAAACAGCAGGGATGAATTCAAATTCTTCTATGAGATTACTGGCAATTCAAATGCTTTGGTGTGGAGTACTTTAGGTAGAGTTGGCTTCTTTACATTTTCTGTCATGGCTTTTTACCCAAATCAATAAAACATTTGAGTCTTCTCTTTTGGATGAGTGAGGCAATTTCATACACTCCTGAAATTAGCCACAACCAGAAAAAACTATCTCCTTGAAATGACTTAATTTGCATTTGCCAGTCTATCATGTATACAGTAGATTGTTGATACAAAAGCTGCTTTTTCTATAAATTAGAAAATTCTCACCTAAAGCTGAAATCAGACAATTTAACTAAAACAGATGTTTGTTTGTTTTTTTTCAAATTCTTTCAAATATATCTTTTTTAAATAAATACATTTATCTTGAACAGCCTTGACTCTACATTACAACTTTTTTTTTTTTTTTGCATAAATGCTTTTTTTCCTCCTGGGAAATACATTTTTACTCTTCTCAGGACCAAAGCACTGGTGCTGGAACTGCTGGCAGCTGTATGTTTGGTGAGAGGAGGCCATGATATCATCCTGTCTGCCTTCGACAACTTCAAAGAGGTCAGATAACAGGCAGTCATGTAATCAACATTCCGAGTCTGTGCAGAACAGATTCCTGTCCTGTGGAAATGTTTGATTGACATAGAGGTTCAGAATTCGGTTTTTACTCATGAGCTGAATTTTCTCAGTCTCCCTCACTTTTTTCAGCTAAAGATATTTAGAATAATTGAGAACTAATTTCTACTTTGGTTACAAGAAGTGAGATAAATTTAAAGTCAGTGTCAGCAAAAACAGAAGATTTTAAGTAAAGTTGCTTATTGTGAAGAGTATTGTTGCTTACTGTTGTTCTGCTGTATAAAGAGTTGGTCTAACAATCTATCTTTGGGAAGCAATTTCAAACTTTGTTAAAAAACAAGAATTCAGTTACAAAAGGGAAACTCATCTATTACATACATTCGTTACACAAAGTTTGATATATTTCAATGTTTTATTTATTTATTTTCTATAATTAAGGTGAAGAGCAAAAGCTTTTATTTAGTCCTCTCAGAAAATCCGAATATACTATTGTTTTTAACACAATAATGTGAACCTACTGAAAAGTACTGTATGTTCATGTAATTTACAGTAAATGAACATTTACGTTTTGCATGAATTACTGTATCATTGCAGCATGGCATGGAGCCGATCAGTCTGTTGCTCTGCTGACAAATTGAGAAAGCCAGGGTTGCTTTTTCAGCAGCCTAAAGTTTCTCATTTTTCCAGCAACAGTGCTTCATAGATTCTCTGTGGGGTTTAAGTCAAGTCAGTTTGCTGGCCAACCAAGGACACTGATAGCATGTTCATTAAAGGAGGTATCAGTACTTATGGCTAAGTAAGCAGAGACCTAGTCCTGTTGGAAATTAAATGAGCATCTTTATAAAGCGTGTAAGCAGAAGGAAGCCTGAAGTGTTCTAAAATGTCCTGCTAGACAGCTGCAATGACAATAGACCTGATAAAACACAGTGTACCATCACTGGCAATTGACATGGTCCCCTAAATCATCACTGACTATGGAAACTTCACACTGAACCTCAAGCAACTTGGATTCTGTGCCTCTTTTGGGACTTTGATTTCCAAATGAAATGCAAACCTTACTTTCAACTTAAAAGAGGACTTTGGACCACTGAGAAAAAGTCTAGTCCTTCTTTTTACATAGCCCAGGTTAAGACACCTCCGATGTCTCTGGTTCAGGAGTGGATTATTACAAAATAAAACTGACATTTGTAGCCCAGGTCCTGGATATGCCTGTGTGGTGGCTCTTGAAGCTCTAATTCCAGCGGCAGTTCACACCTTCTGAATCTCCCTCACATTCCTGAATGAACTTTCCTTGACAAATCTCTCAAGGTTTGTTAAAGAAAGCTCTCAGTTATCCCTGTTGCTTGTGCCTTTTTTCTTATAACTTTGAGCTATTTTTCTTCCACCCAGTTTTCCTTTAATATCCTTTGATACAACACTGGACATTTAGCTTTTCTAGCATTAATCTTTTGAGTCTTACTCTGATTATGGAGGGGGTCAGTAGCTATCTGCTGAACAACTATCAAAACAGAAATCATCCTCATGATTGTTTAGGCCATACCATGAAAATGTATTAAGAAGCATCTCTATTAAATGGTGAAGTGACAAAATGATCATATCCCCTTTGTACAAGACACAGTTCAGAATTATCATCTCTAACATTTCTGAATGAAACAGAAGAAAAGTAAAGAAGAAAATATTTTCACTTTGTTGAGCGACTCAACCAGTAAATGCTTGCTTTATCTATTTTCACTTCTGTTAATCTGCCCTACGTATGTTTGACAGCATTTTTAAAATTAAGCTGATTAGTCTTTCACTGCTCACGCCGACTTCTGAGGCTTTCCCTAGCAGCAGCCCCATCCAGTTGCTGCCCCACCAGACGAAAGTCTGAAGAAGGATAAATATGCTTGCACTTGCAGAGCCTCTGACCTTTGCTCTCGTCTCAGCAGCAGCAGTCACTCAAAGCGGCTGCAACAATCCAGACCAACAACCTGTGAGAACCTGAAATAGCAGCGTTTATTTTTACCCGAGGATGCTACAAACCTGCTCAGCAGCGTGTTTAACCATAAACAGGAGGACCTGCTTGACTGCTTTCAGGTTGAGATCTTAACTTCTGAAACAAACTGGAGTAACACAGAAACTGGAGTGCACAAAACACGGAAACAATCATACTTAAATGTGCTGACATAATTACAAATGCTGTTTTCTTTTCTGCAAGTCACACTAGCTAGCCTTTATCTACAATATTGTGTTTGTTTAAGAAGAAATGAGGAGGACAATAGAGTGATGCATCATACAAGTGCTGTGCTTAGTTTTAGAGCCACAGCAGTACTAACATGGGTGTGAGTCATAGGGAGAGGATGAGGGATCTTGTGCTTCTACCATAGAGGCAGGTGGGCAGCGGGCCGGTAGCTGGTTTGTGTGTCGCTCGGCAGCAGAGCAGCAGCTTTGTTTGAACTTCTGCATTATTTAGTGGACATGAGTTTGCAAAAAGGAGCCTGTGGAGGTTTAGTCAATAATAGAGCAGAAAGGGGCACTGATGAGGTGTTGACAAAATGAAAACATCATTTAAGCGTGGCAAAATACTCAAACATGTTTTAGTCTACGCTACTCTACGCTGCTCTTTTGTTTCTTAACAACAGTTATTTTTCAGCTCATTGCTTTCCTGCTGGTGCAGGATCTTCCTCTCTTAGCACTGTGTTTCTGTTTAAAATACATGTTTGCTCAAAAATATGACAGCACCACAACATAATCTGTGTGCAGAGGAGAAGGTGCACTTTATTAGACTGGGAACACACTGCCTCCATGTGTTCACTGATGCTAAAAACTTTCTCATGAGCAGCATCTGTACAACAAAGCGAGGAAAAGGTTGTTAAAATTTTCTATTTTTCAGGCGTGCGGGGAGAAAAGGTGCTTCGAGAAGCTCATGGAGTATTTTCGCAAAGAAGAAAGCAACATCGACTTTATGGTAAACCTGAGATTAGATAAAGAAAACTTTTTCGCAATATGACAAACCTACTGAAAATGCTAAAAATAAATACCTCTTACCTTGAGGGGGAAATGTCACGACTCTTCTCTGCACAAAGAAGCTAAAGTTAGTCCTAAATGTTCTTGGCTTAGAGCTTTCATTCAACTCTGATTAGAGTGGTGTTTAATGACAGGAGACCTGAGTTCAGTTCAAGATCAGAATTTATAAAAACAGTAACATTAAGTTACAGGTCCTCCAGAAGGTTTAAACACCACTTATAAATGCATTCATTTGTGGTCCAAAACACTGGCACTTGCTTATTAAAATGGCCTGAAAACTCTTCTGAGTTTGGGTCTGGAGATGTTTGTGAAAAGAAATATGTTGGAACCCTCTTTACTTTGTCCAATAGGTGGCATGCATGCAGTTCATCAACATCGTGGTCCACTCAGTCGAAAACATGAACTTCAGAGTCTACCTTCAGTATGAATTCACCCAACATGGCCTGGATGACTACCTGGAAGCAAGTTTGATCTTTCACCCTCTAATGCTTATTTTAAAAGTTGTATTTATTATGGTCAGATGCATGAGTAGTTCACATCTATGTCCCATTGTTAAAATTCTTCAATTAAATATGGGGATAATGTTTAAATCTTCCTGTTGCAGCAGTTAAAGTTTACAGAGAGTGACAGGCTGCTAATCCAGATCCAAGCCTACCTGGATAACTTGTTCGATGTGGCGGCTTTGCTGGAGGATGCAGAGACCAAGAACAGCCTGCTGGAGCACATAGAGCAGCAGCAGGAGCTCAACACACAGGTGGATGAACAGCACATTTCCACTCCTCAGTATTTGGAACATTTAAGTTTATTCCATAACTTCTTATGCTATTATTGCAGCTATTTAGATTCTGTGACTTTATAGAGGTTTTGAATAAAACACTGTTCTAGTTTCTAATTGTCTTCACTTTCATAAAATGTCAATTCAGGAAGAGGCTTTTTTATAAAAAATCTTTCTGCTACAACAAAATGAGTTGATAACAGAACTGACCTTAACATTTGCGTAAAGCTATAATAAAAAAACAAAAAAAAAACAAGGAAAAGTTCTAAGGCAGTTAAACTCTGCAATCAGTCCACATTTCTGCTACAGTAAATCAGTACAGGTTTTGTTTTCAGGTACTTCTTCCCAAATATTAAAACTGTACCTTCCATGTTTCAGCTGAGCTCCAAGCTTCAGGAGACTGAGAGGGAGGCGATGCAGAAAGTCTCAGAGCTGGAGAAGAAGCTCATTCAGACCGGCAAAGAGGTGGACCCCTTAAAGGTACAGTAAACCCGTTTTAATCTTAGCTTTCTTCTGAATCATGAGCTGGGATGAATAAATAGGTTCAGAAATACCTGGGATGTTGTAAATGAAGATGTCTTAAAGATGCTTTAATTTTTTTGTTTAATTCGGAACATTTTACACCCTAAGTGTTTGAAACTGGAAAAATCAGAACAGAACAATTTGGTGAATCATACATAAACCTGCCTAAATATGGCAAACCAGAGTTTTCAAGGTTATATCCCAGCACCATAAAACTCTTTTCAATGTTTTGTGTATTTTTGGACATAGAATAAAGTTCTTATAAAAAAACAAAACTATAAAACAGAAGCACAACTAGGCAAACACACACCTTAGATTGCTGAGAGGTGGCAGCGTAATATAAACAAAGGCCCAGAGATAAACACAATGCCATAATAAAATCCCACGATCAAAATGGAAAAGAAGAGCATTACAGCAGCAGTAATCCAGATTAATAAAATTACTTACACAAATATTTGAGGTGGAATGATAAAAATGTTAAACCTGTTGTCAGGAAACATGAGGATGCAGACATTTACTGACTCGTGTGTGTATGTTTTTCTAACTGCTGCCAGAGGTGTTCTCACCCTTTGATGTGGGGGTCTGTTTTAATTACATGCCGCAGAGACATATCACACCATACCCATAACAGTGCTCTTCCTAGACATTCAAATATAAAATTCAGTCATTTTTGAGATTATTCTCAGACTGATGCAGGTTTTAGAAACCAAAAGCGATTTACCTGCTCTCTCTGAGCTCCAGTAATGTCCACGAGTCTGATTTTTTAAATGTGTTTTTGGTCCCGCATCTTAAGGTCTTAACCTGAGTGGCTCATATGCTGTGTTTGTTTTTCCTCCAAACACAATGGTATGCATTGTGGTCAACCATCCTAACTTTTATCTAACAAACCAGATGTCCTAGGGTTTGTTCAGCCGTTCTCCTGTATTGCTTTCAGAGAGTAAATGTTTCCTCCATGCACACATCCAAGGAAAGTTTAATTTCAGCATTTCATACTGATTTAACAAGCATGCACTTTTATATTAACAGTGATAATAGCATGCTGTAGATCCTGTGATGACATTTTAAGATTTTTTGACACTTCTTTTAACATCTCACTGCCTACTTTCGGGATAAACTTACTGGAATGGCCAGACCTGGAAATCTGAGTGGCTGTTTAAAGTGTCTTTCACTCATAGGCAACTTTCTCCATGTAGTAATGTCTGATTGCAAACTATTTATAGACCTCTTTAAATCCCTTACCAGGCTCATAAGCTGCTACATCTTTTTTTTTAAGGCCTCATGTGGCTCTTTTGATCTCAACAAGGTGTTCACTCTCACTTCAACAGCCAGGAGTACAGGAAACGTAATAGGTTTGAGGTTTAAACAGGGCAAACGTCCTTAAAATGGATGAATAATGATGATCTCATCATGTCTGTTATACATCATGATATTAGTATTAGATATTAAGTGGAAATACATGTCGGGGTTATTATAAATACACCTAATATACATTAATGTTGGGGCACTTTCCCAAAAAACTGTACTTTTTATTACATCTAACAGAAAATGTTAAAAGGTATTTCCTTCAGTTGTTTCTATTTATAATTTTTTTTTAAGTAATATTAAATTACCATATATCCAAATAGGTTAGACAATACAGGTTATCAGTTAGACAATCAGCAGCAAACATTCAACAGAGTAATCCATGTAGAAATCAATAAATTTATTAGGCATGTGATTATGTCTGCAGGCCCTGATTTAATTGATCTTATTTTGAATCAGCAGCCAGATCGAGCGAGAGACGGATACGGGCCCTCTGAAGAACTGAAGGAGCTGGAGCTCAGAGTTGGGGCTCTGGTGGAGCAGGGCCTCTTTCGAGTGGAACGCTCCTCCTCTAGACGTCTGGTCTTTCAGGTGGTCCAGCAGGGGGCGCAAGGAGGTCGGCACAGAATAGCTCTAAATAATTGGCTGTCTTTATTCTGTGATTTTCTGATGAAGTCTGCTAAAGAGCTCTTTTCTTAAGTTTTTACTGCTGCTAAAACAGTTTGAACAGCACCTCAGGATTTTATTCTAAGTCTCATTAAAGTGCAGCGAGTGCAGGCTTAGAGGTTTGTTCATCATGTGACTGATCTTTGCAGACACTGTGAGGGATCATGTAGATGCTACTACCACCTCCTCACTATCACCAGCTGCAGCTCAAGCAAAGTTACAACCTCCTCCACCTCCTCCCCCTCCTCCACTGCCTTCTGGAGGTGGTGTGGCACAGCAGACAGTGGGGGGCTCAGGTGAGCCCACCATCACAGCACATTAGAGTCAACTGAAAATTGTTTTTTGTTTGTGGATGGGGCTTCTGTGCAGCCTGGAAACGTGCATTTAACTTATTTTCCAGGTATGGATAAGTATGGAAATAGAAAATAAAAGTATGGAAAGATCTTTTTTATTTCCAGACTGTCTAAATCAGAATCAGCTTTATTGCCAAGTTCGTACATACAAACAAGGCATTTGACTCCGGTACACTTTGTTCTCTGGTTTTTGTTTTTTTCGCATTAAAGATTATGCATATATACTGTACAATATACAAATATACACATATATATAAATAAAAAGGTGCATTTGCAACATCGGTATGCTGTTGTTTTGTACTCTCTTAAATGTTCATCAAAGAAACAGCCTGGCGGAAGAAACTGTCTCTGTGGCGGCTGGTTTTAGTAGACAGTGCTTTGTAGCGGCGGCCTGAAGGTAAAACTCTGAACAGTTTATGTGCAGGGTGTGTGGGGTCTGCAGAGATTTTTGCAGCTCTTTTTCTGACCCTAGACCTGTATAAGTCCT
>JAHUTJ010050478.1:6680-11680 GCA_036250325.1 Characodon lateralis
CCCCCCCCCCCCCCCCCCCCCCCCCCCCCCCCCCCCCCCCCCCCCCCCCCCCATCAGACTTGTATGGGTAGCCACTGCACCACTCATTTGGCAGCACAGAAATATGAATAGTTTGAACCTTTTGTCAAGTAGTGAAAAATGTACAGACATCTCCCTAAACATGTCTGCTGAGGTTAAAAGGTGGCTGGAAGGCTGATAAAATGGCTTAACCAAGCCTGACCTTCAAGGTCTTTTCATCTCAATCCCAACAAGACCTATGGGCTAAATCAGTTAGATTTTCAACAAATTTTCATGAGCTAAATAAATACAAGGATTGGCCAGTCTTAAAAAGCCACTAAAAGATACTCATAGAGACTCTAATTTTGGGAGGAAACATTTACTTACAAAAAACATCCAAAACCAACAGTTATGCAACTACTACTTCACTTCTAAAATTAAAAACTAAGCCAATGACTTATATCTGTACAACTCCATACTAATTACTCTTTTATCAGGCAGCGTGTGACCCAAATGTATTTCTGTGTAATTACAGTGTGGATGCGACTGGGGCATAGGATGTGTCCGAGTAGTGAACATAGGAGGGGGTGTGAGAAGATTTCTAACTCCTGCCTCTGAGTCACACGAGACTGAGGAAAGTAGTTAGACTGCAGAAACAAGTCCTCCCTCTAACGAGACCTTTAATAAACCAATCCAGGCCTGCTGGAATTACTGACTGTTGGTTTAGCTGATTCATATGGAGCGTCGGCAATTGAACGCTACAGGGGCCAAATTTGGCTGTGTGGCAGCAGCAACATGAACTCTCCGTTGAGTGTTACTCGTATTTATAACCTGACCAAGTGCCTGGACACGCTGAGGAAAGCATGACTGGAAGCTGATGGGAGAAATTCAGGGCGTCTGGAGGGGCCAGTTCACAGCTGTCGGGGGCACTTGATGGTTCAAAGCCCTAATCCGAGAGGGGGGTCTCATTTGCTACTCTGTTTTTACGTTCTCAAGATGAGGATTGTAGATGAATTGAGGAAGAGCTCAAGCTGTAGTTGACTGAAAGATTCATCATGTTCAGCAATTAAGCTGATTTGTGGTGGAAAGTTTCCATCCAGTGTCATGACTTGATATTTTTTAGAAGTCCTACACCCTGCAGAGCTTGAAAAAAGAACGTGATGTTACATAAGCCACACGGTGATTACGTTGCTCTACTGTGCCTTGCAAAAGTATTCACACAACTGGAACTTTTCCACATTTAGTTAGTTTATAATGCTTCAATCTATTTTTGGGGAATTTATGGGATCAACAATGTAGCAAGTAATTGGAACATGGAAAAAGGATGCAGGGTTTTAAGTTTGAGTTTAAATATAAAAAATAAACTATAGTGTGTCATACATTTGTGTTCAGCCTCCTTAACTCCGATACCCCAAACTAAAATCAATAGAAACCAGTTGCATGCAGAAGTCACCGAATTAGGTAATACAGGCCATCTGTGGACCACTTAATCTCAGCATATATCCATCTGTTGTTTGAAGGCCTAAGAGCTTTGTTAGAGAACATCAGTGAACAAACAGCATCACGAAGACCTAGTAACACAGCAGACAACTCCTGGATAAAGTTGTGGATAGGTTTACAGCAGGGTTACGGTATTAAAGAAAATCCCACCATTTTACAGAGCTCTGTCCAATCACCATCTGAAATCGGAAAAACAGTGACCCAATTGCAAACCTATGAAGACAGAGCCATCCATCTGAACTGACATGTCAAGCAAGGAGAGCATTAATCAGAGAAGTAGCGAACAAGCCCATGATATCACAGGATGAGCTGCAGTGATGAATTGCTCTTGGGGGAGAACCTCACAGGACAACTTTTAGTCCACAAATCTGAGTTTCCTGAAACTGGAAGAAAACTTGTTAGATGCTGCAAAACACTTGAGACTGGGATGGAGGTTTACCTTTGAGCTGAACAATGGCCCAAAACATTCAGACCTATGATAGAATTGTTTAGATCTAAGCAAAATCATTTGTTAGAATGGCCCAGTCAAAGTCCAGATCTAAATCTGAACTACATATAAATGCATGCCACACTCTTCAGATAGTTCTCTAATAAAAACCTCTAACTAACTAACTAACTAACTAACTAACTAACTAACTAACTAACTAACTAACTAACTAACTGACTGACTAACCAACTAACTAACCAACTAACTAACTAATGCATCATTTACCTTTAACCTCATAATTATGCATTACTTTGTGTACATCTATCACATATTAGAATTCATATTGTATATATAAGGTTGTTTATTGTAAGTGTGTGTTTTGAACAGGAAAAAAAGTGGAAATGTTCAAGGGGTGTGAATACTTTTGGAAGCACCATATGCTCATTTACAGTGTACTTCTGGATTCTTTGGAAGTATGAAACCACTGGGTTTCTTTCAGTTACAAAACCTCATGATCTTATGCTAAAAGAGGGCAAGCAAATAGTTTGGAAACAGCTAGTACTGATTTCTGCTTTACCCCATTGTGTTCTCCACTCTCCACCTGATTGAACAGCTCTCATGTTATCTCCTAACCCACAAACATTTATTTGAACTGTTAAAGGATCAGAGTTTTAGATAGGGGAAATATTCCTTTCAAGTATTTTCTCTCCTGTTTTAGTGCAAACAGCAGAGTCTGTGTATGTGTGTCATCAACTAGTGGCCTAACATACAGACCAGAGAAAACAAGGGGGGTTGTTTATTAAGTAGATTTTATGCCCGAGGCCGAAGCCTGCTCAGCTCTTGTTGATTTGCTCTGGCAAACTGAACACTATTTTCCATCCAGTCTTTTCCGTTAAAAAAGTGGGTGTGCTTTTATTCCATTGCCTCGGCTTTGACATCATCAGCCACTATGGCAACAGATTTGAAGTGCAGCAAAACACTTGTAGAACATTTTGCAAGACCCAGTTGGCAAACTGTTTTAAACATAGGAATACAAAGCCATGTATGAGAGACATCTAAGAGTCTGTAAACACACAGAACTTGGCCAGGAATACTTTGAAAAACACATAAACCACTGTAGGAATATCACAAAATGCTACACACCTTCATATAAAGATAAAACCTAGTACATTTGAAGCAACCATTTTTTGATTTCGCATGCTTCACACATACCATATGTGATACACCAACATAAAGCAGCACTTAATCATGAAGTAGGAAGTGATACCTTTGGCTTTCAAAATGTTTACAAGTAAAAATCTGAGAATTTGATTTGTGTTCAGCCACCCTGAGTCAATTCTTTGTAGAACACTGCCAGAACCATCGATCTTCCCATCAACCTTTACCAGCTTTCTGGCACCAGCTCAAGAAAAGCATCCCACATGTTATGACGCCACTACCACCATACGTCACAAAGGGGATGGTGTTTTTAAGGTGATGTACATTGCCAGTTTTCCACCATCCATATAGAGTTTTGCATATAGACCCAAAAGATTCCTTTAGATCTAATCTTACACAAGCACATTGTTCCATACGTTTGCTGTGTCCCTATATATGTTGGGGTGAGTGGCAAAATGGTCTTCTTATGGCATTTAGTTAGCTGACTCCTCAGGGCAATTAGTTGCACAGAATTCTTTTAGAGGTAGTTAGTAAAGCTTTTGATTTGTAGACATCTAAGACATCTAAAACCATGTGTCCTTTTTGTTCCACTTCATGATTTTGCACTACTTTGTGTTGGTGTGTGACCTAAAATGTAAGTTTGTGTTTTTAAAATGACAAAATGTAAAAAGGTTTTGCAAGGCACTGTAGAAAAAAGTTTAATCTTCCATTTCTCTAAGCTGGTATCTTTGATCTCCATCAAACAAATACTAGCATTCTTTAGCCATTCTCACCTAGTCCTTGTTACAGTATATAGATAAAATATATAGAACATTTTATTTCACATCTAAAAATAATGAACTGTATTTTTTGTAAAATAATTAAATTGTTAAGAATAATGTATGAGAATAAATATATTATCTTTATCTACAAAAACTGCAAATAAATAAAGTTTTACTAAAGATTATTGTTTCCAGTAATAATCTCTCTGTTTCCTTTAAGGTCACAATAAATTGGGCAAAACTGAGGGAACATTGGTTAAATACAGCCAATAAAAAATAAACAAATAATAAAAAAATTTAAAAAATACAAAATACAGCCAATAAAACGCCAGGACATCCTGAAACAAATGCAATAACAGCTAAAACTGCTTTTTTTTTTTGGCTGTGTAGATTAAGCTATGCTTTAGTCAACTGAGATTACAAGGTAAATTATTGCTTAAATGTCATCAAGCTCCTTAAAAATATATATACAATAGGGGACCTGACTCAGTCTAAAATGCTTTTCAGTCGCATTCTTAATCTTGTCTGAGGTAATAAAATAAAATGAAATACATGGCAGATATTGAGCAACAGAGGACCTTCATAGTCATTATAAAGGCAGTAAAGGGAAAAGATGAGGCCTAAAAAAATGTGAATGGTGCCACTGAAGTAGTTCTTTTAACCTTTACAATTTGTTCCAACACCACACAAAAGGGAAACTAATTGTAAATAACTCTATGATTCTTGAACTAGAACAGGATTTTCAAATCCACCAAACAATTGACAACAAATAAGAAGAAAACAAGTGATCATGGCAGACTGAATGAACTGGATTATGTCTAAATATTTCTCTAGAAAACTATTTTTCTTTTAAAAATGCCTTTGACAAATTATTCTGATAATAATGTTCAATCTGTAAAATGTATAATCTGTAAAATCCAGATTCAGTTTTTAACAACCTTGAGTCTCTCAAGGTCAAAAGGGAGGCAAAGCCCTCAATTACAAACTTACACTTTTTTTATGTTTAAGACCTGGTCTGAAAGTCCACCTTTTTAAAAGAAAGATGATTGTAAGTGTTAATTCTGGTAGTACCGAAGCGCCACTTTCAGTTATCTTGCTATTGGTCAAAAATCTCCTGATGTACTGGCAACATCTTCTCACTCCTTTACCTGTTTTTA
>JAHUTJ010050478.1:16680-20440 GCA_036250325.1 Characodon lateralis
AAAATGGCAAATCTAAATTAGCAAAGGGGTAACTAACCCAGAGGTCACTGAGAAGCAGTTACCCAAAGAAAGGCACACAATTTCTGTTGTACGTATTCACATTTGCTCTTTCCTTCTAACCACTGATACAAAAAAGATGGAAATTGGTAAAATGTAAACATTAAGGATTTAACAGTTGAGTATGCTCTGCTGTGGCAGCAATTACCTATGGTTGGAATGCTCATCTTATTCTAAAGTACAAATAGAGCTGCCCTGAAGCCAGTATTTTCAAGCCAACTGATCACATGTATATCTTGAGTTTGAGTGCAACTACATTTGGCTACAGAATTAACAAAAAGAAGTAGCATCTAGACTTTCAAAGTAACAACATTTAAAGTGGTAAATTAGAACCAGTGAGTGTATTAGCTGTCAGCTGTGCCCAACACCCTGGTAAAGAACATTCCTGTTCTATCTCTCACGTCTGTCCACTTCCTGATGTATTGTGTGTTATTTCCTGTCCAGAGTGGGCTTTGCTGCTGCTGAACAACAGAGTGGACCGTTACAATGCGGAGGTTTGACAGGAATGCACCATACGTCACAGTTGACACCCTGTATAAACACTACAACACAATGTTGTAAAAAGTGACTCACATTATGTCTATTAAAATGTTGCACCTAACCCCTGACTGCCTTTAATCTGTGCTCCTCCTCCTTATAAGTCCATGCTGAAGCTAATGCTGTCCAGACCACCAAGGTGTCATCTCCACTCAGACAGCCTTATATAGAAGCCATCAGAGGTTTATGATCCATGCATTATCAGTATCACCAGGTGTTGCTCACCATGCAGAGAGTTCTCTGTCATCCAGCTAATGTATATGTCACAGAAAGGTTATGTCCTGTGTTCATCTAGTGAAACTGGTTGGTGATATCTCACAGAGGGTAAACTCTCAGTGAGTGGAATCTAAGTGAATGCATAGGATGATGGATCCTCTATGAAGGACTGGGCATGGTTATAGCATATTTTAACTGTGGGATAAATAATTCTGCACATGCAGTGCAGAACCTTCCACATTTTGTCATGTAAAAATTACAAATTTTAATGGATTTCATAGAGATTTTATAGACCAACACATTAGAGCAAAATTGTGATGTGGAAGGAAAATCACAAATGATTTTCAATTTCTTTTAAAATTATGTTCTGAGAAGTGTAATGTGCATTTGTAATAAGCCTCTTTTATATTGGTACCCTTCAATAAAACCCAATACAACCATAATAAATAAAATACACCTCTGTGTAATTCGATATAAACAATCATATACATAGTATACATACAGTTGTTCTTTGAAGACCTTAATGTAGGGGTATCCAAACTGGAAGCATTTGTGGAGTTAGTTTGTATGGCTCCCCAATTACAATTTAAGAATAGTAAACATTTCTCCAAAAGATACAGACAGTTGATAAATTGCAACATGTATTTTTGAAGGATAAGTGACCCGAATCCTATTCTTATTGCTGAGATCAGAGGATAACAATTGACCCTAAAAGTTCAGAAAATAAATGCCTTACTTTTAATAAGGCCTACTTATGAGACCCTCTTTATATTTTGGATCTAACGTGAATTACAGTGGTGCTGATGGTGTAGGGGGTTAAGTGCGGCAACCATATTCAGAGGCTACTGTCCACGAAGCGGCCATCCCAAGTTCAAGTCCCGGACCCGGTGACATTTGCCGAATGTCTCCCCCTCTTTCCTGTCTGCCTACTGTCAAAAAATAAAGGCCACTAGTGCTGAAAAATATCTTTAAAAAAAACAAACATGAATTTCAGATCAATTATCTACAAAAATAAGAATACTTTATTTCTTTCAATATAGTATTTAATGTTTAATTTATTATTAAGCTTGTACACTGAAATAAAAACTCAATAAAATTTGTTTTTAGCTTTTTAATTAAAAATCATATTATTGTAGCCAGCAAGTAGTTTCAACATTATGGTTCTGGCCTACGTGGCAGCATGTTTGGACAACACTGCCTTAAAGGTTTGTTAGAGAACATTACTGAATAATTATCAGGAACACAGCTGACTGGTCAGGGATAAAGCTGTGGAGAAGTTAAAAACAGGATTAGGTTAAAAAAAAATAACATCCAAAAATTTTAAGGAGCTTTGTTCAACCCATCAAGCGAAACTAGAAAAAGTATAGCACCATTGCCTTATCCAAGTGGACCAAATAACCTTTTAAAACTTATTTACAGAAGTTTCAAGCAGAAGATATCCATGTGACATGAACAGCTAGTTTAGTCAACATTGAGGTTCAAACAGGAGAAACAGAGCCAGGTATTTTTACTGCTGCTAAATACAGCTCTGGGATATCTCCATGGAAAATCTTTGTCGTAGGCTTTCTGCTTTTAAGAACATTGATACTTGATACCAACTAACCCATAGCTTGTTCGACTGCTCTCTTAAACAGCCATTCTCTCTGCAAACAAAAAAAAATCATGTTCGCTTCTACTTGTCTCCTGTTCATAACTCCAAATCATGAAAATTACACTTACTGGGAATGCTTGGCCCAGCTACACATACACATCCAGGCTTTATAGAAGAACAATACCAGTGTTTCCATTTCTGTGCAGAGGAATAAAACCTTTTGTTGCTTCTGATGAATTATTAGCTGTTGGAAAGAGACGATAGTCATTTACAAGCTTATTTTACTTCATCTTGGAATACCAGCACATTCAAAAGAATCAATGCTTTATATAACAGTAAAACAATACAATTGCCCACTACAATATCTGCAATATGCAACATCTGTATGTATGCCTTAACTCTAACAATTATATTATACCTATAATATTGAAAGCTACATTTTCTTGACCACACATACAACACATAACTGGTAATTTATTATAAGAGCTTTTTGAAGACCACCAAGGCTCCAGCTACAACAGCAGCAGTGTTTTCACTGTGGGGAAAATAGTAAAATATACATTTTTAACAGCAGAGCTTCTTATTTCACTAGCATATAGTGGAACACCCAGCTAGAAAACAAGAGGAAAACATTATCTCTCCAAGTGCTTTCCCATAAAACTGTTACAGGAGATGGAAGCTCAGTAACACAAAACCAAACTTTTTATTTGAGGAAACATGTAAACACTTAGATCGTCTTAGAAAATAAATTGAGAAGAAATGCAAGAACTCAGCAGTGGGCCGAGGCATAAATGTGCAGCTTTGTTTCCAGCAGTGACTGCATGTTGTCATGTTTTTTTATCTTAATGCATGTATGCAGCAGCTGCCAAAAGGTACAGTATAAGAGAAGTCTTCTTGACGAATTTGAAAAGAATGATGTCTTGAATATCGAACAATCTATACACTAGTTAGGGAACTAGCATGAAGGGTAGCGGACGATATGGCTGAACCTGCAATGAAAGGATGATGGATGGAGCAAACTGATCCAGGAGGAGGTCACATCCTTTAGGAATTTTATCTGTATCATTTCTAAAACCATTAACCCCATATTTCACAAGTATGTATTATTCTGTCTTGGTAAATCAAATAAAATCTCAATAAAATCAATTTGTGATTGTGTTGAATGATGTGAAAAAATATTGAAATTGTCAGTTTTGCAAAGGTACTGCATTAACTCCAGTACAAGGAGGCTGATTGATAGGTTCAAATTCACTTTACAAGTAACCTTAAATAAAACAGACACAGAGAGATCAGTTTAGATGTTAAAAACCTGCAGGTGAGAGTGCGCAGGAACTGCTCAGACACAATTCTCCTACTCAC
>JAHUTJ010050479.1:0-20426 GCA_036250325.1 Characodon lateralis
CTGAAATATTTCAGTTAGTGTGCAATGAATCTAAAATATATGAATGTTAAATTTTCATCATGACATTATGGAAAATAATGAACTTTATCACAATATGCTAATATTTTGAGAAGGACCTGTATATCCAACCAAGATCTCCCATCATACACTTTGGAACTAAGTATTAAAGTAGGAAATTTTGACGTGTCTGTCACATGCGATGCCATGTCTCTTCACATTTTGTCACATTACAACAACAAACTTCACTGTTTGTTTTTGGGGTTTTATGCGATATCCCAACTCAAAGTAATGCATAATTGGAGCAAAGGAAATGCTCCATGATTTAGTTTTTTTTTTTTACATTTGAAAATCAACTAAATAAAACCAATTACAACCATTTCCCTTTAAAATATACATAATAATGAATAATGTTATTATCTGTATAAATACAGCTGACCTGTGAAGGCCTCAGAGGTTTGCAAGAGAACATTAAAATTAATAAACGGCATCATGAAGACCAAGACCCATGCTGACAGGTCAGGCATTGTTCAGTTCATCATCTGGAAATGGAAAAAGTATGGCACAACCAAAAACCAACCAAACAAATAAGAAAGCCATTTATAAGTCACATTTTAAATTTGCCATGAGGTGTGTAGGAGACACAATATACATGTGGAGACAGGTGTTCTGGTCGTCTGAGAACCAAACTGAGCGTATTGGTCGTGATGCAAATATCTATGTGTGGCGAAAATCTTACACCGCACACCACCCTGAATATACTGTCCCCAAGGACAAAAATGGTGACTTTATTGCTGTACAATTTTAACCACTGCACCTCTATACATCAAAATAATGATACCCCTCAAATACATGACAGATATCCATCCTAGTCATGCTGATACACCTACAATCCTTCCCCTATTTAGTCTAAAAATATTGCCCATGGCTTGTCACATTTCGATTCCTAAACCAGTCCACCTGTTTCCATCTGTCATTTTACTACTAGTCAAAATGATCAGAAGACTCTGGATCATTTATATGTTGTTTTCCCCTTGATTTTTGGAAAACTCCTTTCAATGCTAATAGTTTTCATAAGTGATTTTGAGTCAATGGCGTGATTTCTATCACAGAACCATAACTGTCATCAGTTCTGCCTGAGGACCTGTCATGAACATGGCCAATCATAATATTTTTTTAGATTTGTCCCTTGTGAACAAAGATATCTTTGGGTTCTTTGTGTCTTTTAAATGCACATCCTATATAGCATGAAATGCTTATTTGTCCAGGCATTTAGGTCCTGTATCAAAAGAAGTTGTCTATGGGAATGTCAGTCTATATTTCCAAAACACTGTATTGTCACAGTCTAATATTAGAACTATCGAGTGGATAGTGTATTTGCAACTCAATACTAATGAGACTCCTGCGTCAGAGTTGGGCAATGAGTGAGGAAAACAATGCCATTGTTCAATTTCTGAACCCTTATTGATGAACTGCTAGGTTTCTGCTATAAAAATGTCTGGCTGTTGAGTGTGGAAGGCCAGATTCTTCTTCAGTATTGAGTTTGTATCAGCAAGTCATGGTTCTTTTCAATGGTTAAGAACAGCTTAGCATGGATATTAGTCTTGTTGGTAAAGAACATATTTGAGAGAGGTCTACTTTGTGTGTATTCTTTATTCCTCCCATTAAAAATAAAAAATAAAAAGACAGCACTGCATGACCGGACCACTGAATAACCATGTAGCACCTCCACATAAAGCAGAGTTTTAATGAATGTTGACTGCTTAAATCATTTTCAACCTCACCAAACATACAAAAAACAAAATTTCTGCCAAAAAAGTTAGAATGCAGTTTGGATGAAAGAATTACAAAAACCCATAAAAGTCAGTGTCTTTTACTATCATATTTTGGTATGTATTTCATAGCAATTTTTGCAATATTGAGAAAAAATGCATATACTGTATATTTCTATATTTTCTATTTTTCTATATTATTTATTACTATATATATATATATATATATATATATATATATATATAATGTAAAATTACACATTAGCATATCACATCAGGAAGGCATGATTGGAGCACTGTTACTTTGAATTTAGAGGGAGGTTTGCCATGTTATACCCCAAACATTCAGTTTGGTATTTTCCTGACTATTGAAGTGAGAGTAAACACCAAGGAAAGATCAAATAAGCTTTCTGAAGCCTTTAGAAGAAAAAAAGACTGTAATAGCTTAATTATTTGGTAAGTAATTAAAGCTAGTCCTTCTAATGTCTGAGATATAGTCTTCAAGTGAAGGATATTCAAAAATAATGGCCAAGGAGCCCAGGTTTGGCTGATCAAACAAGATGCTTAAAGAACTCTCCAAAAAACCCTAAAATGTCCTCACCGCACCAAGCGAATGCTCTTGCTACAATATGAAAGTGTATGCCTGCACAACCAGAAAGCAACTGCACAAGATTAACTTTCGTGGGAGGTCTGCAAGGAGTAAACCTTTGCTCCAAAAGCATTAAGATCCAATTTAAGTTTGCCATGCCGAACACAGACAAATACCAGTATTTCAAAAACAATGTTCTTTGGACAGATTAGTCTAAAATGGAATAATTTGGACACCAGAACAGAGGTCATGTTGAGCACAAACCAAATAGAGCATCAGAAGAAAAATAACCTCATAGCAACTGTAATGTACAGAACTGAAGGTGTCATGGTTTGTGGATTCACCACAGCAGGACCTGACCAGCTTACAGAACCCACCATGAATTCAATCATGTATCAGAGGGTGCTTGAGAAACTGTGAGACCATGTCTAAAAAATCATTAACAAAACTGAATCCTGCAACATGACAATGGCACAAAATTTCAACCCATTATGTCCACCTGTGAGGGGCTGACAGTTAAGAAATGGAAAGCCCTGGGTCCAATCTAAGCTCAGATCTTGATTTAATTGAGATGTTGTGGGGCGACGTAAGTCAGGGTGAACATGCAGGTAACATCTCACAGCTGAAAGTGAGGAATGTGGCAAACTTTTTATCAGACCAATGTAGGAGACTGATTGATGGCTACAGGAAGCATCTCACCAAAGTTGTTTCAACCAAAGGAGACACATGCCAGTGTATTGTTGTTGATTGATTTTGTTTGAAGAATAAGATAAGGCTAAATTAATTGTTTACAGACATAAAAAAGATTAGGCATCAATTTGTAAATGTTTCTTAATGAAAAAAATAATATTTAATGTTTAAGTCCTAATTGTTTTCACACCATCATACATGCCAAGCATACTTTATTTTCAAGAGCTTTAGTGGACATTGCAAAGCTTAAAGGGATATTACAAAATTATTTCTAATGCATAGCTTAACAATTGAATTTCATGCATAAACTAGCAATGGTACCTTCATATCAGGAGATATAAAAGTTTTAAATAATTATTTCTGATTTAATTTTGATTCAATCTACTTACAGAATGACTGTAAAAATGCCAAGATCGTTGTCCTCTGGGTCCATAGTTGGTAACAAGTCTAATCAAGCCTGATGGAGAACTTGTTTCAGCTTTTCCAGTCTAGGCCTTCTAAGCCTTCTCTACTGATGAGTGCTCATGTTCTTTCTTCTGATTACAAAGTTCCTTGTGGCTTGATTTTGACTCAATAGCTAACTGAGCAGTGTCTGACTAAGCCGGTTATTATTACATGCAGCGGGCGCTTTCCAAGTGAGTGGCCAGTGTCCCGAGGGAGGAGAACGAGCTTGTCGCTCCTGCCTTGGTAATGAAATAACATCACATTCCGGGCCAGTGCTTCAGAAAACACACAGAGAGATCAATGTGGAACAGCTGGACTTCATTGGATGGCTGTGCTGGGTTAAGGCTATACCTCAGTAAGCAAAGCTCTCACGGAAATTCAACCCATGTTTTTCTATATCAACACTTTTCAGGGGAGAGTTTGAAATGCATTTGAGTACTGCAAGGACTAAGAATAAACATTACCTTATATACAAAAAAAAAATCTAAAATATTTCTTTCTCTAAAGTACAAAGGGTTTTGAATATGCCATGTGTTTTATCATCCATGAGAGTTTAGAAATTAAGCTTCAACCATAATCCAGACTTTATCACTATCTGCCTGCCAACTGTCACCCCTAGCTCAGCCAGAACTAAATCCTATATAAACCACAGAATTAGGTCTATGTTACACAGTAGCCATCAGGTAGCTTATTTCTAGTATGTTCTCAAATAGATTCATTGTTACATCATTTAATGTAGCTTATGTAAAATTTAGCATTTCACAGTGTGCCAGCATCTCATGAAATTGTGATTTTTTTTCACATTTGTACATCTCTTTTCACTTTATCCCACAGCTATTCTATTTTAACATCATGCTTGCTGACACTAGATTATGCCATGCTGACTCTCTCATGCATGAATGGCATTCACAGTCTTCCATTAGTTATGAAGTGAGGCACGTGTCTGCCTCTGCAAGCAAATGGAGCTGCTTGCATAACACATCCCATGCCAAGTACACAAAGCGATGGATGACAAGTGAAAGTTTAGTTTACAACATAAGAGCAATGCAGCATGCAACCTACAGACATTTGGCACCGCAACCGTGGTTTGAGCACCATGCCAGCCGCACGCATCATCTCTGTTTGTATGTCCAGTAGCTAAGCACGGCCATATGGCCCTAACGGAGTGCAGTGTGAGGTTAAAGCAGACCTTTCTGTGAAAGAAATACTGTACATGAATCCATCCAATCATTTGGCGCTCGCCCCTGGGCCAGAGCACACTGCATTGGTGGCCTGTTTTTCTGTGTCATACAGGTCGCAACAAGCGGGAACAAAGGATGTGCAGAAAGCAATAATCATGCACTGTGTTTGCAGTTAAGAATCAAATTATCCATGCTGCCAATGGGTTATGACAGGCTTGATTTAAGATGTGTTTTTATACTCGATTGACTTAATGTGTTGTTTCCTGTGTGTGGGTGGATAGCTCATTTTGAACAATGTAAGGTAATTTTTCATGCTTCTTGAAAAATTCATCTGACTTACTCTGCCTTAGAAAAGTAAATTTACCTCTTAAACTTTTTTTTTCCAATTTGCTAAACTATAATCACAGACTTCAGTGTATCTGTATTTTTATTGGGATTTTATGTGATGAACCACAAAGTAGAGCATAATTATGAAGTGGAAGAAAAATTATATATGTTTTTCAAAGCTTTTTTTTGGAAATTACTAATCATAAAAGTGTATTTTTAATAAGCCGCCTGAGTCAACATTTTATAGAATAATCTTTTGCTGCAAATGTCCCTTTCTCTACCAGCTTTGTACCTCTAGAGCAGGGATCTCCAGATCCAGTCCTACCAACACACCTGAATTAAACACCTGATTCATCACCTAACAATCCTGGCAATGTGCCATTAATTTAATTCAAATGTGTTGGACCAGGATGTGTTGGATGCATTTATCAAGTTGCAGGACAGTGGGTCCGGTCTTAAAACTGAGATTTTTGCTCATTGTTCTTTGCAAAATAGCTTAGGCTCAGGCAGATTGGATGGGGAGCATCTATGGACATCAATTTTTAAATCATACCACACATATTCAATTGGATTTATTTCTGGACTTTGACTGGGCCACTATAACACATGAAACTGCTTTGATTTAAATAATTTCTCTTTACTTCTGGCTGTATGTTTAGGGTCATTGCAAAACAGTAAGGTCTTTGGTCCAGTTTAAATCTTTTGCAACCTCTAACATGTTTTATGTAATGTATTTACCACAACTTGTCTTTTTTTCTCACCTCTTACCAGCTTCACTGTCCCTGCTGATGCTATATGATGCTACCATGTTTCACCATGTGAGTGGTGTAATCAGTTTGTGCACTTTTCTGCCACAGATAGCATTTTGCTTGTAGCCAAAAAAGTTTAGCTTTGTTGTCATCTGACTAGAGCAGCTTCTTCAAAATGTTTCCACATGCTGAAGAAATAGTTCCCCTGTCAATAGATAGCCCCACCTGATCACTGCAGCTTCTCTAGACTTACCATGAGCCCCTTGGCTTCTCTAAGTAATGCTCCTCTTTGCCAGCCTGTCAGTTTAGGTGGATGCCCATGTCTTGGTAGGTAGTTATGTGGGTAGGTAGTAGTTGTGCCACACAGGCAGTGCACAAACGTTATTTAGGTGTATTAAAGTAAAGGGGGCAAAATACAATTGCACATCACCATTTTAAATTTTGGTAAAAAATTTAGAAAACCATCAATCCACTTCAAAAAATTCAGTTGGTATGAATACTTTCACATGGGCCTATGTATAGCTAAAACTCAAAGCTCAATTCTCTAAGATTAATTAGTTAAATATCTTTCAGAACACATAAACAAGATGTCAAAGCATTTTAAAGTTGTGGCTAAAACAGCTGAAATAAGCTCATTTTTAGTCAATTACAGCACTGGAAGTGGCTTTTTCATTACTTTATGAAGCAGAACAAACACTAGATCAAGTCATTTGCATAAAATGATGAGAGTTGCTCCATGCAGAACAGGAAAATGCATATTAATCTAATAAGAGCAACAGCTTTGCCCATACTGGGCCCTGCAGATGTATGTATTAAAAGCTGTCAACCTCATTTCTTCCAGTGCTGTAGTTTGCTCTATTTATCTAAAATACAAATCAGGATAATTATCATTCTTGCCATCAGAAGACTGTCTGGTAGATAATGCTTCATGATTAATTAAGCAAGTTGAAAACCTAAGTATGGGATCCAGAAGTTAATTTTCATGTGCTCAATTAAATATCAGCCATCCGGACCAACAACCCAGGCGTAAAAACAAGCTGTTAAGCATACATATAGAAAAGGCAGGAAGTATACAGAAGTCAATGGCAGTCAGTGAGATCCCAGGATATCGCATTCTGCAAATCAGATAGCCATTCCTGTGTCAACATACTAAAGAAGCTCCTCCCTGCTGCCCTGGGAGGATAGGATTCACAGCATCCAGCAATTATCTGTAATGTGGGAGAAAAATCGATGCGCCTGTGGAAAGCTGCTATAGGTCACCAAGTCGACGCTGTCACTTGCATCAGAAACACTCTACTGCTGCAGGCTAAGCTCCAAGCCTCTCTGAGAGAGCATGCCTCATTTCTAATGTCCTGGATTACAGCAATTATTAGCCTAACAATACAGAAGATAATTGCTTTTTTTATAGGATCATGGCAGAATGACAAATTATCCCAGATTTCAGTCATTGTTCCACATGCATGTATCACTTTAAATAAAATCTTTGCACACTTATTTGAATTTATCTTTATTCTTCTGTATCATTTGTTGAGTTGTTTTATTACCTTGATGTTTTATCCTACATATCATGCCTCAAGCTTTGACAAAGTGTTTTTTGTTTTGCATTTGGAACATTGCTTTCTTATATTTTTTTAAATTTGTTGTTATTTACCAGTATTTGGGGTGCACATCACTTAGAGAAAATGAAATAAACAGAATTACCACACGCATACAAAGCTCATCAATTAAAGTTGAATCCATACATGTATTAAAAATCAGAAGGATGACAGAAAATGTCAGTTAGTTTGGGTGTGTGCATCAAATTTGTCAATTTATCAAATGTGCCTACTAAAAGTAATGGGTACATTTCTCTAACATTCAATCCACTGATTTTATTTGAAAAAAAGAGGCTTCCATAAAGGTTTCCAAAGGCTGAGGATGTAGTGGGGTGAAGACTACAAGACTTACAGTTTATGTCATAAATGGGGACCAATAACCCTGGACCAAACTACAATCACTGGAACAAATGGAACATTTAAAACGGCTATTTATTCCAACTAAAATGTACAAATGAGTGAAAATGTATAAATGAGCGAAAAAACAAGACAATAAATCAAGCTGAAAAAAAAAACACTTAAAAATCTATATTTCTCAAATGTGTTAATTTTTTATGTTCCTTTTTGTTCATATCTAGTTTGTGGTGCACAAAAACATGGGAGAACACGTTTAGTCCAAATTTGCGCTCAGCAACCAAAAAGGCATATATTTGCTTCTAGAATACAAATACACCTGGGGAAAGTTATAAAAATTACAAAATAATTAGAAGTGCTTCTTTTTTAAATAACTTTTGCTCTACTCATGTCTTCGTAAAAAAAAAAAAAAAAAAAAAAAGAAATGAACTCAAACAGCTGTTGGCTTACCTGTGCTCCTCTTGGCTCTTGTCCAAACACCTGGCAACACAAATTTCATTTTTATCTTTGATTTTAGGCTCCATGTCTTCTTTCTCTGGTAGCTACGAGCTAATGAAAGGATGGGCTGTGAGTGTCCCCTCTGTTGTGGCTTAGAAGTTCCTGGCAGTACCACAAGGGGAGGGGGAAGGCCTCCTTGAAACACTGATAGTCTGGTGTAAATTCTATTAAAGGTAAGGGGATATTGAGAAGGATGAAAAATCAATACTTCGTGCACAGTAATGTTTGAAAGATCAGGCTAAGAGGGAAAAGTGAGCCGGTCATACCCAAAGCCCTGACTCAGAGGCCGCGTCTGCAAGTGGTTAATCAAGTGCTTGTCTGACATTCAGATTGCATTTTCTACTCACCATTACTCCCATTTTCATCCTTCACTGTAGAAGAGATGTGCTATCAAATGTAAGAGGCACTAATCAGAGTAATAAAAACCAGCCCACCAATCAGATATAAATGCACTCTTCTGAGAGGATGCTTTATTTTTACTTCTCAGTTTCCAAAACGCTAACGGCTCCGTGTTTGTCAAAAAGGCCTGAACACTAGGGGCGCATTCACATGAGGGTTACACATTTTCTAGTGTTCTGGAAATTATGAGTCACTGAGGTAAAATTTAAAAAATGAGACTGCAAATTAATGTCGAGTTTGAAAATATTCAAGATATCTTCCCAACCTGCTGCAATTTGAGATAGAACCCTGTTATGTAACATACACACAAAAAGCCATGCAACATTTCAAGAGGTGCTGTTTAACTCTGTCTTCTTGGCCCTGTGGGACAAATTCTCTTTCCCTTTAATGGACATTATCGATGGCTCATAAGTGCTGTGAGCAGTTAGCAATGCCTTATGGTGCACCAGCACAGACAAGTGACAGAAAGGAGGTATTGCATAAAGCTAGGTTTTATTAGGTGGTCATTCAGGGTTTAAAACTGTCATTTGTTACAAAACATATTCACTTTTTTTTTTTTGCTTTTGATGAATCAGTCCTTGGCATGTCAATCTTTCCACTTTAAAGTTACCTACTCCATGTACACAATTTACCTGAACTGAACTAACTGAACTAAAATTGTCAGTAACACCACATTTATATGCTTTTTACTAACAAGTCCGGATTTTATATTAAGTGGGGTGAATATAAAAAACATTTAAAAAGTACAACATGCATGTGTATTCATCCCGAAAGAGTGAATACATGTGGGGAAAACCAACTTTGCCGCAATTACAACAGAAAGTAAATTAGGGTACATCCCTGTTAGGTTTGCACATCTAGAGACTTAAATGTTTGCTCATTCTTTTATTAAAAGTATCTCAAGCTCAGTCAGACAGGATAGAAAATTTCTATAGACATAAACTTTTAAGTTTTACAACATATTCTCAGTTGGATTTTGGTCTGGTCTTTGAATTGTGCATCTTGACACATGATAAGCTTGGATCTAAAGTATTAACTTTATGAAGAAACACGGATGTTGTTCGGCTAAAGAAAACTATGTCAATCATAACAACCATCTGCTGGTATATGGTACTTTTTTCTACTCTATATTTATTTTCCTGTCTAATGAACTCAGTGCTGTGACTTCATTCACCTTAAAATCTTATGCTTGTGTTTCACCTGCTCCCTGCATAACTCCTTTACTTAATCTCACAATAAATACAGCTGTTCTGTGAAGGCCTCAGGTTTCTTGGAGAACCTTAGTGAACAAAAAGCATCACCAAAGAACACAGCAGACATGTCGGGAATAATATTGTCGAGATGTATGAAGCAGGGTTGGATTATAAAACAATATGCCAAGCTTTGAAAATCTCATAAAGTGATGTTCCTCATAAACTGACAGGACAGGCAAGTAGAACATTAACCAGGGGAGCTGCCTAGAATGCTATGGTATCTCTAGAGGAGCTGCAGAGATCCTCCGCTCAGGTGGGAAAATATGTTGCCTGGACAACTGCCACTTGCAAATAGCCAGAGCAACAATAACTCTGCATTCACAGCAGACTACTGCTTCAGCTCATTGTCAGTTTGTTCTGCACTGTGCTCAGATATCCCCAACCAGCATTAAATTACTCATGGTACTCTATTTAATAATTAGTTCACTTCTTAATTTGATATCAGTTAATAAAATTCATTGCAGCCCTTTGCCTTTTGCCTAATAAGACTGAATGAAAGCCACACTATTAGGCTATATTTGTAATAGAATATGTATGATTTTCCTTCCACCTCATTTACATGTTATCACATATAATCCTAATAAGATTGCATTCAAGTTTGGGGATGTAACATAAGAAAATATGAAAAAGGTACCTTTGGGGGGCAAAAAGCAACAGCAGTTCAAAATACACATGGTGCTAATTCAGTTTTATCTGCAAAAATGCTGAAGACGAGTTACCACAAGCCCTGCAGAGAAGGAATTTTGAAAGCGATGGATCCATTGGAGTGAGATGGACCTGCAATTGGTCCTGGGTGTTCCCCACCGCTTGCTCAAAGGCTGATGACCACTGGAAAAATGCAGCAGAACCCCCTTCCCCAAACAAATACACAACCACACATCATGTCCTTAATCAGTTGAGTAGTAAAATGTGTTTATTTTACTCCCATCTAGTGATCTTTTTCCAGCCTTCACAGCCAGAGTTCAGTTTCTTGTCTCTATGGAGACTCGTACAACCTCAACATAAAATATTTCCTTTTTATTTGTCTTTCTGAATTACCCAATAAATGCTGAACCTCACTGAATGCAACAAGCCCCATGGCGTATTTACTTATCAAAGAATACATCTTAATGGTACAAATGAACCTTGTTTTCCAAAGATCTAACAACACTGAAGCCCTTTGATAATAAATGAGGAGGGGAAATTACCTCTCACATGCAGTGCTTTACAAAACTAAAATCTTTAGAATTTTTAATATGTTGTTACACTATTACTAAAAATGCATTTTATTAGGAGTTTATTTGATAGACCAACACAAAGAATGGTATAATTGTTACGTTGAGGGAAAATGATACATTGTTTTCTGTTTTCCTTACCAAATTCTTTACTAAGAAAAATCTACAAAGGGTGGTTTGTTTTGGTATTCACATGCATCTGTAAATTACTAAATAGAATTCAATTGTGTGGTGCGTAATCTATTCTCAGTATAAATGCAGCAGTTCTGTGAAAACCTCAGACGTTTTTCAACAGAACATTAGTTTGAAGTTTTTCTCAAATCATTTAGATTTCCAACATGTGGAAGAAGGTGCTCTGGTCAAAGGATAGAAGAATAAATTTTTTAACCAACATGCAAAAGGCACTGTGTGACAAAAAAACAGGCTTTGCACATAATCTGGAACAGAACATTACTGCAGTGAAACATGGTGGTGGCAGCATCATGCTGTGTTGCTTTCTTTCTTTCTTTCTTTCTTTCTTTCTTTCTTTCTTTCTTTCTTTCTTTCTTTCTTTCTTTCTTTCTTTCTTTCTTTCTTTCTTTCTTTCTTTCTTTCTTTCTTTCTTTCTTTCTTTCTTTCTTTCACGAAGAGGGAATCTGGATGGAGCTAAATACTTGGGATATTTACTCTTTAGAACAGCCTAGTCAAAGTTCACACCTTAATCCAGTTGAGAAAATGCAAAGCAGTTTATTTCCTCAGTAATTTGTTTGACTGTGGCGAACTTTTTGTTTTACGCATGTAAGAGAATTCTTGAAACATACCAAAGTGTACAATGCAAGGTATTCTACGAGTCAACATGGCAAGGCATTTCTGCTTAAGCTAACATTTGTCTTGTTGACCTATCCCTTTGAGAAATTGTATAACGGGATGTCTGATGAGACTCTTCCGGGATTCTTTACCCAAACTCCATCAGCACCAAATAAGCAGATCAAACGTAAAGTCGCCCACTTATCGCCACTTCCCCTGTCTGTTTAGTGGACTCTCTGTATCTGATAAATCCTTATCGAGGCCATACAGTGCTGGTTCACATGTCGCGTTATCACACTGGTCTCTTCCCCAGGGCTCCCACAGGAAGGGTCCGTTCAGAGGGCATGGCATGCCATGTATCTCAGCTGCTTTACAATGAAGAAATAATACAATGTGACAGAGTGAATACAGCTGATGAGTGTACAACCTTTCACTTAGTTTTGCTATATTTGTAAGAATTAAACTAGAAGAGTTATGCTTTATAGGATACTTATAAATCTATGAAGTGGAGGTAATCAGTTTTTGCAGTTTAATCTCTGAGGAAAACCTTAAATATATACAATACAGTTAAAAACTATTCCCCCTTTAAATATTTGTTATGCCTTCCTTTGTTACACTTAAGTGTTTTAGATAAGATAACCTGAGAGAATATAAACAGCAGTTTCAAATGATTTCCTTTATTAGGGTAAAAAGGCTATCTGAATCAACCTTCCCGATGTGAAAGAGCATTTGCCCCCTAAAGCTCAGAACTGGCTGTGCCGCCTGGCAGCAACAATTGCCATCAGGCACTGTTAAATGGCAATGGTTATCTTCCATCACTATGGAGGAACATTAGCCTACTCTTCTTTGCAGAACTCTTTTAATTCAACCACATTGGAGTTTTTTAAAGCTAAACTACTAGTTTGAACTTAGGCCACAGCACCTCAATTGGATTTAGGTCTAGACTTTGACTAGGTCATTCCAAAGTCGGGTGAGCATCAGATTTGTGCTGCATAACCCAAGTGCAATTGAGTTTAGGTCACAACCCGATTACTGGATATTCTCCTCTAGGTTATCATTTGATAGACAGCACGATTCAGTTTTCCATCAGTTACCGCAAGTCGTCATGTCTTGAAGCAACAAAACAGACATTATTACCATGACCGTCTTTGACTGCCAGTATGATGTTGAATTTCCCAAATGCTGTTTTAGTTTTAAGGCAGATGTCACAAGATACACACTTTTCATAAAGTCAAATTTTCCGTCGACTGCATGTTTTCCTAAATATCTTAGGGATCGTAAAGATGTTTAATGAGAAATATGAGACAGCACTTTGAGTTAATTTTGGTCAGCAGTAGGTTTTGCCATGAAAATCTCCCATGTGATGTTGTTTTGTATAGTCTATTTCCTATTGCTAATTTATGAACTCTGACTTTTACTGAGGTAAGTGAAGCCTGCAGTGCTTACAGTGTTGTTATTGATTCTTTTGTGACCTCCTGAATGAGTTGTTGACGCACTCCTGAACTAATTTTGGTAGAACGTTCACCACTGTTTCATGTTTTCTCCAGTCTATTTCACTGTGATTCACTGGAGTCCCAGAGCCTGAGAAATGGCTTAGTAACCTTTCCCCAGACTAATGTGAATGGCTGTCTTTCTCATCTGGTGTTGAATTTCTTTAGACAGAGGCATGATCTTTTGCTTTTTGAGATATCTAAGTCTACTTCCTGTTGTCAAACAGGTTCTATATAAGTTATTTCTTGATTCTACATGTCAGACAGTAATTACACCTGAGCGTGGGCAGTGAAATTGAACTCAGCTGTCCAACAAATGTGGTTAATTACTATTAATTAAGTTAACTATTAATTCATTCAAATGAATTAGAGTTAATCAAGTTAGTTTCCAGAAAGGCCCAGATTGACTTGGATAGCTTTTTTCTCTCAGTAAATGAAAACATCATGTGGAAAGTATGTTTTTGTTTTATTCAGCATCATCTGATATTAATAATAATAATAATAATGATAATAATCTGAAGTGTGATGAAAAAAAAAAAAAAAAAAAAGAACAACGGGAGCAAAAGCTTTTTTTCTGAATATCGTACCTGACTGTGTCAGTATTTCTGCACACAGTTTTTTTTCTGTCAAGAAGCAATAAACATCAGTTCTGAAAAGCCAAAAAAAAAAGATTTTTTAAGGGCAGTATTTACAGACGTTATGTTTTCTAAACTCCATTAGTCAGGTTTGAAATTTAAATCTGCTGTTTACGCCACTATATTACCATCTATTTCATTTTTACCAACTCAAATTGGTTTTGCTGAGTCACAGAGCCAATATAAACAAAGTATTGCCCTTAATCCCGCTGTATTGTTTGTCATGCTGTTTTGGGGAAATTAACATACTTCAGAGAGGCATCATTGGGACGTTGGAAGCAGGAAGCACTGAGTCACAGCGCCGGGAGGCGGAGGAGGTGAGAGTACGGGCGCGCATTTCATAATACTGGGAGAGAGGCTTCGAGCGCTGGACGCGATCGGAAGACGGTTCATGTCAGGCGTTCGGATTATGAGTTTGTGGATCTTCATCCAATGTTACATGAGCAGTTGAGTGAGATATGGCCGGACAAGGACTGTTGAGCAGCGTTTTCTCATGCTCACTAAGCCCCAAAAGTATTTCCAAGAAGAAACTGAGGCAGACCAGGAGTTTGGATTCGACTTTGATGCGGCACTGTGGTACCGAGGATGAAGAGGCTCCGTATAAGGTCAGTGACCTCGAACTAATTGCTTTGAGCGCCAGAAAGCTGTATTATTGCTACATTTTGTGTTAGATCATGCTGCAGACAGTGATTGGGGATGTGGATGTTAATTATTCTTGCAGGAAATCGTCATGATTTGCGCGGCTATAATTTCGTTTGACGTGACTAAACGTTTAAAAGCAAATTTCAGTCCCCATTTAACTGGCAACATGAAGCCTTTACAGGAACTAAGAGCTGATTGCATTACTGTTGTCTCTGCATTACGCATTACAAAGGTCCGGGAGTGGATGGGATTAATTTTCATGTACTATAGCGCAGGCTTAACATTACACGAAACATTATTTTGTGTAATCTTGGTATTATTAAAAAATGATTGATGCAAGTTAATTGAAAAAAAAAAACCTCCCAAAACTAATCAATCACACTCTTCTGCTGTTGCAACATCATCAAGTCTCTGACTAACTGGACAGGTTTGCTTACGTGTGGATCCACATGTTTTACAGATTCCTGCGTCACTACAAATGATGAATCTCATCCCGTTTCATCCAATTTAAACTAAATTGTTAGTTGAATTTACTGAGGTTGAGATGAATAAAAAGTTGCAAATTTAACAAGACTTAAATGACAAGAGGAGATATTTTAAAGTTGATCCTCTAAAGGAATGGGCAAAGCTAAGTGATGATGTTAGAACTTGCAAAACAAACAGAAAAGGCTGAAATTTTATACTGCATTGTGACAAAAGTGTCACATTACAAGTTCCAAGTGCAAACAACTGCCTTCAGACGTCTTCTAACTTCTGAAAAGTAAACTATGTGGCGCTGAAAACTAACCCCTTGAACAAATTATTAATTCTGAAAAGCATGGTGGTGGCAGCAACATGCTGTGGGGGTGCTTTAACTCAACATGGGCAAGAAATCAGGTCAGAGTTGATGGCAAGATGGTTGCAGATAAACACAGGGTCACACTTAAAGACCTGGTAGATGCAAAAGACATTTGATTGGGTGGCAGTTCATCTGCCAGAATAACATATAGCCAGAGCTACAATGGAAAGGTTTAGGTGAAATCAAATATCAATGTGTTCAAATGGTCCAGTCAAAGTACAGACCTAAATCTACCTGCGAATATGTGGCAAAACCTGAAAGTTCAATTTCAAAGATGCAACCTGTCCAATCTCACCTACCTTGACTCTTGCAGAGGATGAAAACAAATTTAATTTGTAGATGTTTAAAGCTGTTAGAGACATTCCTCTGAAGACCTGACGCTGTATTTGCAAAAAAAAAAAGAAAAAAAAAAGTTGTATAATAAAGTATTGACTCAGGGGCTGATTACTAATGCACATCAAAGGTTTTGTATTTGTAAATGAAAAAAAAAAATAGGAACTGTTTTCTTTTCGTTCCACTTCATAATTTTGGATGAATTTGTGTTGTTGGAGCACATAAGGTACCAATAAAATTGTTCATGATTGTAACGTGACAAACTATGAACAGGTATAAGGTATACAGAGATTTTTTGTGAGGCACTGTATGCATTGGTAGTTTGTGCATATCCCTGCTGGACTTCTTGTATAACCACTTACAGATCTGTCATCAAATAAAGCAGAGCAAATCTGAACTTGCATGGAGGAAAGCAAAATTGCCACTCAATGTGCAGCAGCTGCTTTGCAGAAAGTGCACTGGAAGCTATCACATTACTAAATAAAACAAAGCACTAAATATTGGAGGCAATCTGCACTGTTGTGCTTAAATTTCCCTATGGCAACACTGTTTGTTTATCATATTGGAAATATATCACTGACCTGACACTGTAATAGCCTTGTAATGAATGCCAAGTATCTGTCCTCAGGAGTTATCAACAGTAACTCCACAGCCAGAACCTTTTCTTTTTCACAGAACCTGAATGAAGGTGGGAAAAAAATAAGTTAAAGCAGATATCTATGACTTTTGGGAGTATGTATGAGGTAAAATGTTTTGGCCAAGTTTTTCTGTTTTGGATGTTCATGCTACTTTTTATTGCACATAACTAAAATTTATTTTGTTAAAGATGCTATTAATTATAAATCACCAATATCTGTTTTGAACATAGTGCAGCTGCATTGTGTTTTACAGTCCCAGTTGAAAACAGAGGAACTAAGAACCTTACTGGAGACTCACATGACCATGCTGTCAGCTTACAATCACGGCAGGCCTATGTATGCAAAACCTTACTTTAAGTCAGTAATCAAAGTCACATTTTTGTGGGTGTGCATTTAGTCAAGTTCTTTACTGAGGGACAATAGTATCCAAGAGACCACTGCAACAACAAATCAGGGTCTCTGTATTTTCCCTTTTTCCCATGAAACTGCTGCAACTCCACCCAGTAATGGCCCCAATACTACAAGACTTCCATTTCAAGAGTGACTTCATTTGGCTTGTTCAGTTCCATCTGGTGTAAATGTATTCAGAAACAACTGTTGTTGTGTTTGTATATGAATTTGCATTTGTGATGCTAGGCTAATGATAAATGTGTCATGGCTGGTACCATGTCATCACAGTTTGCAAGCCAGGGCAGATTGCCTCTTCAAATATCACTGTACTTTCTTTTTTTTCACCCGCTTTGAATCTCTGCAGCCTGAGCTGAGATGGAAAGCAGAGACATCTGGTTTACATGAAGAAAGCTTTGACTCTTATTTCTCACAGTGCAGCAGCATGACCTGATCCTTGGCTACAGTCCCTCAGGCACATATTTCTTCCCACCAGAGACATTACGTTTGCATGGCATGGGGGTAGACTTGCAGGGTTGCAGGGACTACGGCACTTTACAATCTGGAGATTGTGTGAAAAATGGTAATTGTTTAGGGTCAGTTTGCGTCAACCTCATTTTTCAGTAACCTGTGTGTGGTTACATTGCTGATACAGCCAGAAGGGCGTTCCCACCCTAAACAGAAGGATACTCTCATTGAATAACCACTTTCAATCCATTCTTTGTTTGAGAAAACAGTATGGAAATGGAAGCTTAATATGGGGGACAAATGGTAACAATGGCTTATCAAGGTGCCAGACATGGGTTGTTTGTCTTGTGGTTCTTCCCAGCATTTCATACTCAACAGTAAAACAACATGAGAACAATGAGCACTTAACATTTTATCAAAAATATACAGCAGCAGTGTTGGACATAAAGGTTTTATATAGGCCTTTGGCAGTAACAACTTGTATGTGATATGTGTTGATATCCTGTGCACCTATTCCCAGCTCAGTGCACAGTCACTGACCTCTACGTGTTCTGCTCTACCTTTAATAGTATTAAAACAGGTATGTTGGTTCTGCTGCAGGTCTATTGCAGTTAAATGTGACTCTAATCCTTTCTCTGATCCATACCATGCCTAACACGGTTTACTGCACTTCATCTATGTTGCTAGGTTAGCCTTTGGATATGGCTTTGAAAGATATCAAAAAATAATTCCTTCATTTATTGTTTCTTTTTTTCTTTGTGTCCCATTTTAATATAGTCTCTGTGCAACTTTGTTGGAGGAACATGGTGATTATAAAAGCTTCAGAGAAATATTTTTTATGATGTTCCAAGTAACCAGAATGACTATGCTGTTTCAAAATAAATATTGTCATTCTCTTTCCCACAAGGAGCCTGTAATAGGAGCTTCAGAAACCTGTAAGATCTTTAGATGGAGCTGTTTATCATTCGTTTGTATTGATTTAATAATATCAAAATAAGGACACTGGAACAGAAATCACGAGGTTAATAGGAGACCGAATCCAAGGATTGAAAAATGTGTCTCGTGTAAAACTCATCAGGGCAAGATGTTGTCTAAAGAAGCATTTTTTACTTGGCCATATATTAGATGTCATTTTATTCTGTGTTTGTGCGCATTAGGATGGAGGAGTATAGGTTTATAGAACGAAAATATAGATAGTCAAGTTGTGTCTGTCTCTCGGGATCTTGCTGCAACCTCTCCAGGTCAATTCTTTGTATACGACCAAACATTAAAAAAATACTTGTTTAGAAGTATTTCAGATCAAACTTAAAAATGGTGTGTTATAAAAATGTTAGGATAGTACCCTCCAAACACAGGACTTCCAAAGACATCTTTTTTAATGACTACTGTATTTCAGTTATATAGTAGTCTTTTTCTTAATTTAGAATAGAGAAATTCTTTGGAAATTTGACACTTTTTAAGCCGACACTCCCAAAATTTAGCCTAAATTGAGACACTAAAAGTTAGACCTCTTTAACCCATTCGATAAATCCTAACTTATCTTTTTTAATCACATTTAGACATCTATGTACATCTTTGTGTGGACTTCTAAACTTTTCCTTTTCGGCCACATTCCTCATGCTGTTTAGGAGGATGGCAATGTTGTCTTTTTGCTGGCTTTTAATATAATTTTGCTCAAGGGGTATTATGCAGAAAATAAGACATCTGAAAGTCATCTGCATTCTCCTGAGGTTTATAAGATGAAATGACTTAAAGTAAAGAGGAAATAAAGAGAATGCATTAACAATTTGCCTGGGAACAAAACAGGATCCACTTCTATGAAATAGAAATAACCATCGCAACACCCTTTTAGTCAGGCAGTAATAAAAACACCACACATCATACACTGCCTGACCACAAAAAACCACCTGGATTTAACTAAGCAAATAGGTACGAGCCTCCCATTGGATAATTACTGCATGGGCAATTATGTTTCAGCTGGCAACAAGTTATTTAACCCCAACTGGTGCAATGAGTTGCTTCTCATTTCTTAAACAACCATGTCGATAGACACATCCCGTGGTCGTGGAAAAGATGTCACTCTGTTTCAGAAGGGTCAAATTATTGGCATGCATCAAACAGAGAAAACGTCTAAGGAGACTGCAGAAACTACCAAAATTGGGTTAGGAACTGACCAACACATTATTAAAAACTGGAAGGACAGTGGGGATCCATCGTCTTCGAGGAGGAAATGTGGCCGGACTAAAATCCTAAATGATTGTGATCGGTAATCACTTTAAAAATCAAATCAAATCGAATCAAATCGAAGAAAAACAACATTAAAACTCCGGGCTATGTTTAATAGTGAAAGTAAGAGCATTTCCACACGCACAATGCAAAGGGAACTCAAGGGATTGGGACTGAACAGCTGCGTAGCCTTAAGAAAACCACTAATCAGTGACGCTAACCGGAAAAAAGGCTTCAATTTGCTATTCAGCATAAAGATTGGACTCTGGAGCAATGGAAGAAGGTCATATGGTCTGATGAGTCCAGATTAACCTGTTCCAGAGTGATGGCCACATCAGGGTAAGACGAGAGGCAGGTGAAGTGATGTACCCATCATGCCTAGTGCCTACTGTACACGCCTGTGGGGGCAGTGCTATGATCTGGGGTTGCTCAGTTGGTCAGGTCTGGGTTCAGCAACAGTATGTGTTCAAAGAATGAGGTCAGCTGACTACCTGAATATACTGAATGACCAGGTTATTCCATCAATGGATGTTTTCTTCTCTGATGGTACGGGCATATTCCAAGATGACAATGCCAGGATTCATCGGGCTCGTATTGTGAAAGAGTGGTTCAGGGAGCATGAGACATTATTCTCACACATGGATTGGCCACCGCAGAGTCCAGACCTTAACCCCATTGAGAATCTTTGGGATGTGCTGGAGAAGGATTTGCGCAGCGGTCAGACTCTACCATCATCAATGCAAGATCTTGGTGAAAAATTAATGCAACACTGGGTGGAAATAAATCTTGTGACATTGCAGAAGCTTATCAAAACAATGCCACAGCGAAAGCGTGCCGTAATCACAGCTAAAGGTGGTCTAACGAAATATTATAGTGTGTGACCTTTTTTTTTGGGTGGCGACTTTTTTGGCAGGCAGGCAC
>JAHUTJ010050480.1:0-20421 GCA_036250325.1 Characodon lateralis
TATCAGAATTTTGTGTGATGTGCCTGCATTAACCTGAGTGACCTTTTAAAGTGGAGAAACTACATGTTTTGTTTTTAGATGTAAAAAACATCTAAAAACATACAATTAGAAGGATTCGCTTCCTTGTAATGACAACATCTGGCTAATGATAACATCCGATTAATGATGATATTCGGTTACGTCACCGGAAGGCCCAGCCACCGGAAGTCCCGCCCTGCCACCGGAAGTCCCGCCCACCTGTCAAAATTTTCACACCTCGTTTGATTGAAGGATGTACATTTAGTCTCTACCGTGGTAACGTGCAGTTTGGTCGGCACGACAGAAAGAGCCACCTACCACAGCTCCGTAGGTTAGCTGTAGCTAACCTTTTGTTCAAAGAGCTTATTCAAACTTCATCGTCGCCCGGACACTTCCCCTCAGCACAAATCACATACGAGGTTAGGGTTTGGGCAGAGAGAAGTGATTTAGGTTGAAATGATATAAACGTTTATAATTTTATGAAGTTTGGTTTTGTTTGTGAAACTCTGCTATCTTGATGCTAGCAGGCTATCTGCAGCACACGTGCTCAGTTTTGTGTTCTGTGTTTGTGTGTTTTTAAAGTTAAGACAAACTTTATTTAAAGGGTGATTTAAACACAGAAGATTGATCATAGCGCGCCGTCCGCGCTTATGCTTTTTAACCCTTTTATTAACCCTGGTATTTTAAAGGTATGTGTTTGATTCTGGTGATAATCTATCAGCTTCTTTTGTTAGCTTTAACTGCTAACAGCTAAGAACAAGTGCTTGCATACGTAAGCCCATTTCTCCAGAAAGATTTGGCTCTTTTTCCAAAATATTTCCTGCAATATTTTATAATTTCCTTAATATTTCTTTAAATATCATTTTAATAAATAAAGGCAGCTAATGAGACACCGTTGAGAATTAGTCAGTGTTGAAGTACCCTTTAACGGGGCCTTCTGCGCGTTTGTTTTATCCACTGTAACCTAGAGGAATTCACACACATTAGAATAAATCACACGGAGACAGCTGTATATTCAGAGTACCTGGCCAGGGGAAGCTCTCAGGTGATCCGGACATACACCGAGACGACTTCNCCGCTGAGCTCATTGCTTTTATTAAAAACACATGAAAATGGGCCGTGCCCTGTTTTACAGTTTTTTCTCACATGTAGTCAGTATTTCACAGATGTAGTCACGTACACATTTTCCGGCCTACCATATTAGGACCTGTTCCTGTCTCACAGCTGCATCCCGTATCTACTGATATAAAGAAGGGAGTACTCTGCCAGTTAATTCTTTCACATCCCTACAGTTCTCAGTGTTTTCTGCTTCATCACACTCAAAGCCACGTTTGTGCAATAACAATTCTGCAGGTCACACAATGTCTTATACTAACACAGGTTATACATTTTACTTCCCACACTGGTTATGAACATAATAATAATGCACACACATAATATATTTCCACACCAGTCTGAAGGAGGGACAATGGGACCGCATCACCGTGGTTACAGCAGTAACGTGCAGTTCAGCCTGACTGGCAAAAGGAGCCACCCCACAGCTACAGAGGTTAGCTGCAAGTTAACCCTTTGTTTGTTAATGTAAATGATAAATCATCTTTAAACTCCAGGGTTCATTGTGGAGTACCACAGGGTTCAGTGCTCAGGCCAATTCTCTTCACTATATATATGCTTCCAATAGGTAAAATTATCAGGCAACATAGGATAAATTTTCAATGTTATGCTGATGATACTCAGCTTTACTTATCCATAAATCCTGATGAGCCCAACCAGTTGTTAGGACCCACAGCCATGGAAACAACATTAAAACTCTGGTACAAACTTTTCTGGAACTTTCAAAATAAATTGCATTTAACTGACTTCCAGCAACTGAGGAAAGGGGGTTAGCAGCGGACTTCCCATGATGCCACTGGCTGTATAAAAGCAACCCCTTTCCAATGGTCCGATCTCTTCCACGCCGGTGATCATTGGGATAGGAGGAGACAGCACGCCAATGTCTCTTTGCTGGCAAACAGACATAAACTCTTCAACTGGATCCAAGGGTGTCATAAGATCATGCGATCATATGCACAAAATAAGTAGAAATAAATCACTGTCTGCATATCCGGTGATTTTCATTCATGAACGGGGTAATGGGTACAAGCATTGCTTGACTGTTCTCTCTGAGATCTGCAGAAGCGAACTGTTTCCAGAGAGTTCGCAGCACGACGCCGAGTGCAGCAGTTTCCCAAGGAAGGACAACGGAGACCGCATTACGGCAGTTAACGTGCAGTGTGGTCAGCGGACAGAACGGGCCGCCAAGCCACTGCTCCGGAGGTTAGCTGGCAGCTAACCGCTTCGTTCACGGAGCTCTCTTCAAACTTCGTTGTTGCCCGGACAACTCCTCAGCATGGTTCATACGAGGTTAGGTTTTGGGAAGAGAGATAGAAGTAATAGAGAACAATTAATGATCTAAACGTTTTTCATTTTATGAAGTTTGGTTTTGTTTGTGTTGAACTCTGCTATCTTGGTGTTAGCAGAATATCTGAAGCACAACATGCTCAGTTTGTGTTCTGTGTTGGTGTGTTTTTAAAGTTAAGACAAACTTTATTTAAAGGGGTGATTTTAACACAGAAGATTGATCATAACGCACCGTCAGTGCTTATGCATTTTAACCCTTTTATTGATGGTATTTTTAAAGGTGTGTGTTTGATTTTGGTGCTAAGCTATCAGCCTCCTTTGTTAGCTTCAACTGCTAACAGCTAAGGACACATGCTTGTTGCTAAATAATATTTACCCAGAAAGGTTAGTTTTCAATCCAGTAAATAATGTGTCCCTAACATAATTTTACTAAATTTGATAACTAAGTGAATACCATTAAGCCCCATTTCTCCAGAAAGATTTGGCGCTTTTCCAAAATACTTCCTTAAATGCTTTACCATTCCCTTAATAATGTTTCTTTAAATATTATTTTAATAGATAAAGGCAGCTAATGAGACCCCGTTGAGAATTAGTCATCCAGAAGGTTGGTTTTATTCAGCAGATCATTCTTAAAACATTATTTTATTAAAATAATATTTTATCTGATCTTGNAAGGTATACCAATTATTGCCTAAGTTAGTTCCAAGACTAACTTAACTTCACTTCCAGATTCTTCAAGATAATCCTTGGTTCTCAAACATAAACATTGCATGGTAATGTTGCATCACTCTTTCGGTCATGGTTTTCAATCATCTTTTTAATCAACTTGTTTATATTATACATAGCCCATTAGTCTTCCTTATTCTTTAATTCTGCTTAGTAGTTTAGTTGGATTGTTTTAGCATAGTAAAGACTTTGTTGATTGAAATATGTTTGACTTGAGTTGACTTATTTTTGTTAATAAATTCTTGTATTTTAAGAAATTGTGTGAATTCATTCCATGTGTGTGCAGAGTTTTGCTGTTCAACAGTGTCAGAGCTTGGCTCATCCCTTTTTAATTTTGTCCTAATACCACCGCCTTATTGGACTGGTATTCACAGGACCAGCCTTAACAGCCCCAAATATTATTAAATAAAATATTAATATTAAATAATATATTCATATACATAATTACAACAGATTAAAATGTAACAAAAGATTCTTTGCGAGAAGATAGGGCTGGATGGTATTAACTGCAGATGCAAAAAACAACAAACAAAAGCCTTGCATGTGTCTTAGACCCTAGAGACAGGTCCAAACTACAGTGAACAATTAGGTCTGCAGGGAGGATTAATAGGTCTGACCTTCCCCGAATTCAGGACTTGTACAGATCTAGCCGAAACATCAGCCCCGGCACCAGACAACCCCAAGACATGAACCCCAACCCCAGCTCAGTTTCGGACCAGAAGGCCCGCTCCCTCTACTGGCCTCCGACCCCAGATGGCAAACGGCGAACAGGGGTGTGAAAAGACCCCAAGCCTACCTCCGCCCACCCAGAACCCTCAATGTCTACATGCAACTTAACCCTTAGAGGTAAGCGCAGGCATCAAAGGTTAGGTTAATAAAATACACTCCATCTTGATGCCATTGAGCAATACCGAAATATCTTACCTTATATAGTAAGTCCATCGCTTACTATACAACCATCTGAAACCATTTTGTCTCTAATGTGAAAAATGGAAGATGTATCAAGAAAAAACAATAACACCAATAAATTGCATTTTTATCTATTGTAATTCTAATTACCATTAAAGGTTTATTATTGAGATTTACAGATTGGTGCTTTCAGGTAACAAATGCAGGTTTCTGGAACAGCAGCATCCCTGAGGAACTTATAGACAGTATAGTGATATTTTATTATGACCAGCCTAAGGTACACCTATGCCAAAAATTATGCTGTCTAATCAGCATCTTGATATCCCACATCTGCGAGGTGGGATGGATTATCTTTATTTTGGAGAAGTGCTCACTATCACAGATATAGACAGATTTGTGAACAGTATTTGAGAGAAATTATTATTTTGTGCATGTAGACAATGTTTTAGATCTTTGAGTTCTGCTTATGAAAACTGGGAGTGAAAACAAAAGTGTTGCGTTTATATTTTTGTTCAGTGTAGTTAGATTTGTAAAACATTTTCAGGCTTTTCTGTGATTTTGATTGTGAATAATACCTACAACCTCAATAAATACATACTAATACAACAATACATATTCCTAAACCAGCAATGACATGCACATTGCTGCTCAGCTGGATGCAGGATGAAAGGTTTACACCAGCCTCACTAAAGTTCCCACATAACTTCTATGTTACACTGTCAGCACATTTCTTTATAGCAGAGGATGGGACAGCCAGAGGGCCGTCAGCTGCTTCATTAGAGATCTCAGCATATCCAATTACAGACTTGCCATTGTTTGGTTAAGGGACAGAAATGCTTGAGATGAAGAAAATAAGAAAATGAAAATAACAACAGCAAAAGGCAACAATAATGGTGAAATCATGAGATAAAGGGAGACTAAAACCTTTAATCTTACTTTTGTTATCCATGCAAGTGTTTATATAATAGGCAATCTTGATGCATTGATTAATCTTAAACTGTTAATAACTCAAGCTAATTGTAAGCATGCTCACATTGTATTTGCCGAGTGAATAACATTGCTTTTACTGTATTCTTCATTACAAGCCTCATCCCACCCATTATTGTAGAGTATTCATTTTTTTCTGCTGACCCACTTTGCAGGTAAACCTTAAAAGAAAATAATATTTTCAAAACTTCAATATACATATATTACACAAGACAAAACATTCTCACACAAATTCCAAAAGGAATTACTAGAGCAGAATTAGGTGGATGGATAGATGGACAGATATTCCTAATGCCTAAATCTGAACTAATTACACTACTGTACTTATTCTCAAAAACTACTTGAAACACTTATGTAAATCATTTGAAAACCAATTGGAATGGGAGCTATCTGTCTGAGGAGTTTCTATATGTTTTCTGGGCTCAAAACAGATCCAGTGAAAGCTACCATCAGTATCCTATCCTCTTAAATATGATTTGGTGGTGATTGTGACTTAATATTTGTACATCTGCTTTGTGTTTCATTAAGGTTGAATGTTACACTGACCTAGGTCAATAGTGCTCCAGTCACATTGTGCTACACATCTGATACAGTAGCAAGCGCATTCTGATAACTAGCTAAGCTGCTCACTTTTAGACAGAACAACTCACAAATGCCGTAGATATGTATAACACAAAAGCTCCACAAGTAAGGAACTGCTGCAAATGCTAATCAAAATGTCACAGCATTGACGCAAACACACTTTATTGCCTAAAGTATTTTATCTGGGTACTTTAACATCAACCCACCATTGGCAGCAATAGCAACTTTAACTATTCAGAAACATCTTTCACAAGGTTTAGGAATATGTTCATAGTTAGATGAGAAAACCAGAACTGCAGCCTAATTCATCCCAACTGCATGCTCTAATTCATACCAAAGGTGTTCAAGAAGGTTAAGGTAAGGACTCTGTGCAGGCCAGTCCAGTTTCTCCACACCAAACTTTATACTACTGCAGCCATGGAAGTGATTGTAACACCAGAATTCATTGATTTGATGTTGTGACCCTATTCTCTTGGCATTATAGTGTACCTCATCACATGCAATTGTATGCAGATTTTCTGTCTGCATTGGTGGTTTATTCACCTCCAGATCCTGAAGGCTCCCAGAAGTCCAAACTGATGAGGACCCAACCTACTTTCTGATTAATTTAGATAAAATGATTTGACCACTTTGGGGCACACATAGACTGCGTATAGACCCCTAAACTTTCATTAGGCAATATTTTAGTATGAAAAAAAAAAAACAGATGGTTATGTCACAAAAAAAGTAACATCTAATCTTTGTGCCAAATAACCCTGTAAATTGTACCCCTTTAAGCCAACCCATATGACAAAACAGTATACAGTGTGACAGGAGCAGAAGGAACTGCTGTAGGTCAAAATAGAGGTCAGTTTCATTGACTCTGCCAGGGCGGTCCCTTGTCACCTATCCTGTTTGTGGCGTTTTTGGACAGGCATGAAACTGAAGTGGTTGAGTCTCTGCTTTAAGTTCACTTATTTTGGTGTCTTATTCAATGGCAGATTAAAATGGGAAAACGGGAAGCTTTCCTGCAGTAATGAAGGTTGTTGCTCCAGTCCTTCCATTGGGAAGGAGGATCTCAATTTACTGACCCATCAATGTAACAACATATGGTTATGTAATCGTGACCCACAGAATGAGAGACTGATTCCAGCAATAGAAAAGTCTCTGCGTGAGAAATAAGCTAAGGAGCTATGCTGTCTTGGGGGAGGTCAGAGTGGAGCTGCTGCGCTTGCACTTTGAAAAAGGTCAATGAAAAGGGTTCAATCATCTCATCAGGCCGTTTTAACCTACATTTAGAGGTTACATGCAAACTTTGTTTTTACACTTATTCTCTGGATGACCGCTAAGATTAAACCTAAGATTTTCATTTGGACCAAAAAAAAAAGTTTAACTCTTTTTTTCTGAAAGTCCATAAATAATTTTTTTAACAAGCTCCATACATCCATCTTTTACTGCATTATATATGTTGTTTATGAGCAACAATGAGTACACCTGATATTCTTCGGGTTATGGAAAAGTCAATTTAAAAAAACTCATGAGGTCAACCCCTTGTGGACTATTCCCGCTAGTTTGTCTCAAAAAATTACTGGTTTGAGACAGTAATGGTTTGTTGGCTAAGTTGGCATTGTCATTGTTTTAGGTACTGCTTTGACCCACATACAGAACACAATCAGAAGACAGGAGAAGGTTTAACAGGTTTATTGTTCCAGTAAAATAATGTTTACCGGAATCCAGGACCAGGAGCACCTCAACTGTGTGAGGAGGAGGACAGGTAAGGTCAGTATCTTTTGGGGATGATTTGTAGGTATTAATAAGAACTGTATGCCCACAGATGATGGATCGGAGCCGAGATGACAACCGCTTGCATGAGGTAAGTGATTTCCAGGAGACAAGTGAGTACGTCACTGGTGTGAGTACTTGGAGATGGCGAGCACGGTTGGGGGGAGCAGGCTTAGTTGCAGGGTTTCTTAGGAGAGGAGCCAGGATGCTGTCAGCTGGAGTTTGTCTGAAGAGGTTTTCTGGAATACTTGAAGACGACTGGGAACCAAGTAGCAAACTGGAAGGGAATCCAGGACACAGGAGTCACCTGAAGAGGAGTTCACAAGGACATAAGTAACTTTTCTCAAAATATTATCAAGAGCTACATAGGGCTAGAGTTTTACCACTTGTGGTTAACACTCAAGTGCTGAAATACTGATAGCAGACTCCTCTTATGCTGCTCAGATATTGAGGCCTGATGGGAAACAAGTCACACCTCCAGTCACCATGCTCTGTCGCCACCTAGAGTGAAGGTTAAGCCACAGGCAGACAAAAAGGAGACAGAGTCTCCCCCACCCCGACAGATGCATTATCAACACACATACCAGGGATCTCAATAAAATCACTTTATCACATATAGCGGTCATAGTTATTCCCAATTATGCCTAATTTAAAACATTTTCATGCTAAATACCTATATGTATATACATTACATATACTACATTCAATTTTACAATTTATACTTAATGTAGCATCTGGTTGACTACAAAAACGGCAATAATTTATCTTTTTGTATAATTGTAAATAAATTCAGCCAGTACAAAGACAGAAATCAACCTTTGTAAATCAAACTGTGTGATAGTGAGTTTTCTGAATTGATTCATTAGTTGATATACTTGATATATATTTTTATTTAATGAACAAACAAAAGCTGTGTCTGGTGATTGTGTGGAAGAATGCCTGCTTGTGTTGTTGGAAAAAACTTCCTACGGTGACCTCAAGAATTTGATAAGTTTAAGGAGGTTGTTTTCAATTTCTGACAGAAGGTAATGGTTGTCGTTATGCCCTGATCCCATCTTCATATGAGCTTGTTTTTCCAACAGTTTTATTTTTCTGCCTTTTTTTTGTTTCTCCATTTTTTCCTTAGTTTGAAAACACTTTGTTGAGATACTCACCTGAGAGTATGTGAATGTGACATTCTAGGAGATTACTGCCTTTTGTTTGAGTTTATTTCATTATCAGGTCTGTTTAGTTGCGGTGCAATGATTTACTCACTCTTTACCCCAAACAATTGCTAAAATTAATAATTAATGAGGCTTGTGCATATCCATCTTCTTCCTAAAACCCATGATGTTTTGCGGGAATTGTATTTATTTACTTTATTAATTTCAGGACAAGCATTCTTACATGTACACAACTGGTCTCTCACAGAGCTAATACAAAATGGAAATAGTTGCTAACACTTCCTACAGCAAAACCGCCAGGAATAAGGTGGTCAAGTGCATTTTAGTCCATGTTCCATCTGGATATTGTCTTCTTACTTTCCCATGGTTTTTCTCTCTCAGACATTTTTTTAAACAGTAAAAAGCTTTACTATTAAGACAGGACTTGTAAGGGCCAATTACAGGTAAAACAATGAAGTTAATCAAATACAGTTTCAAAATAACAAAGATTTGTTGTCATGCATTTCTTTTGTGCCCTTGCATTACATGCAAGAGAGGGTTGAGTGACTAGAGTTTGTATTGAGCATAGAGAAATGTCCCTCCCACAAACTTTAATGGAGTTGTTTACAGGGCCAAAGTGCTGACAGGAACTCGGAAGCAAATTACAACAAAATACAGCAATGACAGGGAAACGAGGTAACAGAGTAAACGGAGCAAGGCATGACAAACAGATGTGAGCAAGATGTGAAACAGCTGAGGAGAGTGAAAGCAGGGAGCTGAGGGAGATTGAGAATAATTAACACAGGGGAGCAGAATGGAGATAAATAAACTCATAGGAAAATCTAACAGAGAAAACCTAAATGTAGGAATAATGTTGTTTTTTTTCTATTATAAATAAAAGCAATAAAAGCAAATACTCAGTAATTATCCACAATTCCCCAATGACTGGCAGGGCAAGTATTGACGAAGTATGTTTTAGTTTGCTCTGTCATGTTGTTAGCTGGAAAGTTTATCTATGTTTTGTCAAAATTAACTGAGTTGTTAACTTCAGGTAATATGCTTTATCTGGTCATGGAGTTTAAACGAAAATTCAACATGGAAGACTCACCATTACCTCCAGCTTCGTCTAATTACTCCTCCACAGCTCTGCTCCACCAATCAGCGTCAAGTCTGCATTTCTCCCCGGCCAATCATCCTTCAAGGCTCCGCTTTAAAAGATCTTCATCCATGAACCCTCCGTTCTGCAGCTAGACTTTGACGTTCAGCCACATCATGTTCGACTTCAGTCTGACGATCTGGCCGCTCCTCGCGTTGTTCGCAACGGATCTTCGCACTCCTTCTATGAACCACTCGCCTGGCCTCCCGCTTGGCATCCATTCTCCCAGTCCAGATCGTGCTGCATGTCTCCCAACTCCGATCTGGATTTATCCCACCTCGCTCAGCTCTCCGCGCTCCTGCTGCAGCATGATTCTCTCCTTCCACCTACTCCACCTTCCACCTCATCCGGAAGCGCCCTAGAATCCTCCTGCCAGCATCGCCGAGATCCTCCCCCACCTCAAGCTTCTACGTCTTCTTCTACTCCAGTCATCCCTTCATCTTCTCCGCTTCATGCATATCGTCCATGGATTCTCTCCAGTGCTCCATTCATCTCACTCAACATCTCTGGAGTTCGCCTCCAACTTGGCTACGTCAGCTTCCTCTCTCTACTCTACCAGCAACCAGCCCGCTCCTTGGCCCCTCCCACCAGGTGTTCACCTCTCTAATGCCCGGCCTAGCTTGTCTCAAGGTGAAATGCATCACTCTCTTTTCGTTTTCCATCCCTTTCTCAACCTTCAGTTACATTCAGGCATTCAGTGTTTCTCACTTCTCTTTTTTGCTCGGACAGATTCTATGCTTCCACACATTCTATGTCCCACTTAGGCTCCGTTCCTAGATTCTGCTGGGGAGAAGCATTGATTTAGTCTCCAGAATAAGAAATCACTGTTCACATTGTCAACAAGCTGATTAAATGTTTAACACTCATCGAAGTTTGCTGCTCTCTCATTAGTTTTAAGAAGGGCTTCATGTTTATATTTTGTGGTTCTACTCCAACAACAGTTGTAGATATTTAAATTGTAGGACCGCTTGGACAGTCAGTTTCTCATTCAAATCTAAGGAACTGGACAAGAGTGTCTAACTTAAGGGATCACTCATTGTTGGCTCTCACAGCAAACCAGTTTGGACTTTGGTTCATACAGCTTTCGGAGTTCCTCAGGTTCGATCTCCGCGCAAAGCTCTCAGTGTGACTGAAGAGTCACTTATAATGCAAGGCTTTAGTAGTGTGAAGATATAAACATCAGCTTTTGCAAATATTTTTCTCCAATCAGTGTCGAGGTAGGAAAACTTTACTGGCCGTCCGTTAACTCTTACATTACTCCTCACCTCTCATCGACTCTTTTTATTTGGCACCCCAAAGGACAATCCTCAGTCAGAGATCAGTTGTACGTTTCCACNAAAATCAGCTTTTGCAAATATTTTTCTCCAATCAGTGTCGAGGTAGGAAAACTTTACTGGCCGTCCGTTAACTCTTACATTACTCCTCACCTCTCATCGACTCTTTTTATTTGGCACCCCAAAGGAAAATCTTCAGTCAGAGATCAGTTATACGTTTCCACAAGTTTATTAAAACCAATCTGAATTCAGAGAGGAGACACCACACTTACACGGGTAGCTGGAAACATCTGTGTGATGTCTGCCTTGGAGGGGCTACAATACCTTTATATCCCTCTCGCTGCTATGCAGTACACATACACAATCATTCTGTCTATAAATGTATCCCCAGCAACAATATCCTCATGTCCAAATAAGGAGTGTTTCTCCATTCTGTCTATAAATGTCTCTTCTAGGTTGTCCTCAACTGTCTTCTTCTACCTCAGCTGTCTTCTTCTCCCCCCATCTGGTGATTCCTTGTCCTTCACTTAATTCATGACTTTGGAGTCTCTATGCTTCACTCCCTAAGCTTGACCCTTCTATTTCCAGACATTCCAGTTACACACATAGATAATTTATATTCTACATCAGTCCGCATAAGACTTACTGATTTGAGATTGATTAGTTATTCTGTCTTGTTGATTCCTCATTCATATTTATATCATTGGCAGGTTTTAACTTTAACATCTCATTTATGTTGGGGAATCTGCGACATTGTAGGAAGCCATATTTGCTCGTAGAGCAGACCTATATTTGTGTCTTTTAGAATGTTGGCACTTGCAAAATTAGTTTTGCACATTTAGCAGCTGCTAACAGCGTTGTGCACCTGCCCCTCGGTGAGCCCCTCAGAGTCAGAGGTATGGAAGACACAATACTTTTCATGAAATTCTTATGAGGTAAGAGAACAAGTACAACTCAGCACCTTTAAAATCTTTCAGTGTATGTCAGGCGCAGCTATTTCTTTTCCTTCTCGCGCTCCTTCATTAAAGCCTATCCCTCACTCACTACCTTGTCAGTTATAGTCAGGCCTCCACGCCTTGTCAGGCTCGTCCAGTCTCATCTCTGCTCACCTCGTCCTGTAGGTTCTCATCCTCTTACCTAGTAGGCTTTCATTATTTTTCCTTCTACTCCGTGTCAGGCTCGCTCAGGTCCGCACCCTCTATACTTAGTCAGGTTCATCTCATATCCCCTCCACGCCTTGCCAGGCTTGACAGGTCTCACTCTCTGTTCCTCTCATCAGGCTCAGCTGATGCCACATCCTTCACGCCAATCAGGTTGTACCATTCCCTCTCCAAGTTCAGTCAGCTTCGTCCTTTCTCCTCCACACGTTAGGCTCTGCTTAGCTCTTACACTCATCTTCTTGTTATGTTTCCTTTTCCCTCGTGCCTTAGCCAGTTTCTCATCCTTCCTCTTCTACACCTGTCAGGATCACTTCATCCACTCTTCTCGCCTCCCTTCTTCCCCTTCAACTGTATATTTTCAGCTCGGTCTTGCTCTGCATTTTTTTTTTTTTTGGGGGGTGGAAGACAGATCTAATCTTAACTGTGTGATGTTCAAGCCTTTTACAGGCTTCTCAGGTTAGGTAAATTTACTTCCCCCATCAATTTCTTAGTTCCTTCTAGAAATTTAGCCTTCTCAGACCTTAAGTTCTATCCTGATCATTTCAAACTCAACCTTAACATACCAACGGCAAAAGCCCATGTTTCACTCCCTATTGTTCGCCTCGATGGCCCGTTCTGCCCATCTCAAGCATGCTTAAATCCATGCTTTGTAAAACATTACAAACTTGGTTCGCCCAGCATGCCCGTCTTTCTCACTCTAGAAGGAGCCCCATGTCTGCCTCCTGGTTCTTTAAGTTTTGAGGCATCTTTAGACTAGTACAACCCGCCTCCTAGTCAGGTCTCAAGTCACTTACTTGGAATTGGAGCGGCTATACAGCATGAACCCAAGCGTTTATTCTGCTTCCCTCCATCAACTCGGCCGTTGGTCTTCTTCAGCCTCAGTCTCCAGACTTCCACTCCGTGCTAGCTGTTCAACGATCTCCCAGCCCTTAGGTAGGAGCTTCCTGCACTAACTGGTGGTGGTTGGCCTTTCAGGTCTGTCTCTTCTCTCTAATCAGTTTGCTGATTTAACCTTTTTAATCCTCCTAGATCCTCATCCCCCGACATCCTTTAGCTGCACATTCGTTCTATCTTCACGCCTATTCTTCTCAGTCTCCGTCTCATTTTTCTCCTCTACCGGCATCATCGTTAATTATTTTCTCTTTTAGATCTTCATTCCTATCTACGCCTTGTCAGGCACAGCCCCATCTACGCCTTGTCAGGCACACTAACTTATTCCTTCTCTAGGCTCAGAACGTTAATTAATTCTTTTCCTTTCTTTTTTTTAATCTTCAGCCCCATCTACGCCTTGTCAGGCACAGCCCCATCTACGCCTTGTCAGGCACAGCCCCATCTACGCCTTGTCAGGCACAGCCCCATCTACGCCTTGTCAGGCACAGCCCCATCTACGCCTTGTCAGGCTCAGCCCCATCTACGCCTTGTCAGGCACACTAACTTATTCCTTCTCTAGGCTCAGACGTTAATTAATTGTTTTCCTTTCTTTTTTTTATCTTCAGCCCCATCTACGCCTTGTCAGGCACAGCCCCATCTACGCCTTGTCAGGCACAGCCCCATCTATGCCTTGTCAGTCACACTAACTTAATCCTTTTAAACCTCAATAACGTCCCTTCCTTTCTCATTTCCGGTCCCGGCCCCACCCTCTGCCTCTTTTTTTTTTTTTGGGGGGGGGGAAGACCTCTTTAAATCTAACCCTAAGATGTTCATTCAAGCCCATGTCATTCTCAGCATTCACGTCTTCCACTGGGGTCCGAGCGCCAAAGATATAAACGTTCACTAATAAACTTTTCTATTGGCATCCCTGTCTTCTCTTGTGAGTTTCCAGGTTGAAATAGCCTCTAAACAGAGTCTCAGGGCAACAATTGCTGGATTTGTCTGTGTCTTCTGTCTGGTGGAATTACCATAATTCATCTCTTAAAAGATACCCATCCAGTAATGTTGGTCAATCTTAATATAATGTCACAGGATTTCAGATCTTCTTTTCATTAACATTTCTCTTATTCACATTGATGCTTTGACAGTAGTATTCACAGGTTAACACAGGGACTGGGTCAGTGCCACAATACCACAGTGCATTGTGGTATTGTGGCGCCAGCTTGGCAAAGAACCTGATGTTGGCAGATTGTCATCTGGCCAGGAGAATAGAGCGAGGTAGCCCAAATACCCATACAACCCACAGTAGTTCAGTCTCACATTCACAGCCAGCTGATTAGCATAGACGCTTTGATATGAAGAAAAACACACTTTGTCATACCTCAGTCCCAGTCACTCAGCTGTTTGCTTTAACCCATTCCAAATTATTTTTATTTCCCACGATGGAGAGACCTATGGGATTCAAAATGGCACAGACAAAAAAGTATTGTGGAGGTATTTGTTTTTTATGGTTCAGGTATTTGTTTTTTTCAGATATAGGTCACACCGTGCTACTTTAATTCAGAAAAATGTATAATATAATTTTATGAAGTCCTTATTATTCAAATATTATCATGAATGCAGTGAATATTTTAGTTTATGTTTAGATTTTGCTCATAAAAGGCCAAAAGTTCCAAGAGGTCATAAAATGTTTCTTCACTTCACCAAGTAATATGGGTTTTCACTCAGCACTGCCGTTCATGAAATGCATACTGTATGTGCTAATGAAAATTCAAACAGTTCTTTGCATAATTTTTGTTTTTTATGAGCTTGTTGCAATTGCATAAATATTCTGTCACATACAGTATTAATAAAAACATGACAAGGAGCCACATCTTATATTCTCAGTGTGATGTAAAGGAAACCAAGAGAATGCTGGAGCATATAAAATCTGCATAACAACCCGGCTTCTGCATACTGTAGACAGGCACTCTTGTATCCACATACTCACATTTATAAGCAGTAAAAGCAAATTTGCAGCAAAAAGTCTAGAGATGCTCTGATCTAACGCAGATATGTGATTTTAAATATCTGCCAATATGTTGTCTAATGTAGAACACTTTTACTTGTTCAGGGTTGTTTTAATCCTATTATGGAATTCATAATATAGAAAGAGAGAGTAAGAGAAGTTGCATCAAGCAATTAAAAAAAGCAGCAGTTAGCTTTTTTTTTAAATCAAAACAAAGTGAAAATATTTTTAAGATGACATGTTTTAAACTGTTTTTACATTTTCTATTGGCAAATTTAGCTGTTAGCCAACTCTAACAGAAGCTTCTTTGTGTATTTTCCAGTTTTTAAATATTCCTGCCTCATCTGCGAGGCTGCAGTTGATATTTCTAAATAAATGTGCTATGATCGATACATTTTAAGAACGAAACAAAGCAACATTCTTTATCCCAGTGATTTTTTTTTTTTTATTCTGCTACTGAAGCTCCTTGCTGCTCTCCAGACTTTATGACTCTCACAATCCAACATTACTTCCACCACTCAAAATGTTTGCAAAAAATATATTAAATGTTTGTCATTTATGTTTTTTAACACTGAAATATCACTGACGCACCAGTGCTGTCAAATGACAGCAGCCTCCTGTAATATTACGCTGTATGTCAGGGATCTGTTTTGTGGTTCTGGTTTCGTGTTTTCTCCTGCTCTCTGGAGCTGCAGGTTTTCCTGAGGGCGAGGCTTTGAGTATTCATGCACCCAGTCTGAGCTCATCAGCAGGAGCATAAAAGGAGCCGGTAACTGATCAGTCGATGTCTGCATGTCATCCTTTGTGGTACCTTTAACTTCCATGTCTGCGTTTCTAAGTCTCCAGCTAATTCCTTGCTATTGCTTGTTTCTTCAAGGTTACCTCCAAGCACCTGCCTCAACACTCATCTCAGGTGCCTCCTAGACTCACAGATTTTCTCCCTCTGCTGATCAGAACAACCAGCTGGTTTTCTCTTGGCTCAGCCTCGAACAAGTCCTGTCTGCCCTCCAATGTAAGATCACCTGCTTAAGTTCATTGTAAACAGAACCACTTCACACTCCCCTCTGATTCTGGACCGCTCACCTGAACCAGTCGGCTTTAACTCCTTGAATTATTCTCTACTTCTTTAAACTATTTGCTCTGCTCATCTGAGCAGTGACCAACTCTCTGAAACCCAGAACCCAGTTTTAAGAAATTGTTAACCTTGTTTAGGTCTCCTGGTGATTTCCTGCATGTGGGTCAGAAATATACCTAATAACATGTAAGTATATCTTATAAGTGTGTAACAGTTTTCTAGCTAAAAACTTAAAAATCCAAAGTAAAATTAGTTAAAGTATGACTTGCATCAACACAGGACTATGGCGTTTGGACCGGTGGATAGATTGGACCCTTAGATATCTGACCAGGAATATCAGTTCAATACTGCGTTCAATACTGATACTGGATCACATTGGGCTCATCACATCAACATTCTCCTACTGTGACACATGTGTGTACACATTTAACAGAAATAATTTAGCTTGTAAGCTAAAAAGAAAATGAACTATTTGACTAGATTTAAAAGTAGATATACTTTACAGTGTCTACAGTGTGTTGTGATTAATATGAATATATTATTTAATATTTAATAATACTTTAATATTTTATTAAATAATATTTCGGTGTGTCAAGGGTTGTCCTGTGAATACCAGCCCAATAAGGCAGTGGCATTAGGACAAAATTGAAAGGGATGAGTCAAGCTCTTGCATTAATGAACAGCAGTGTGTATCTCTCCTTCCAGTTTTGCTGGAGACCTGCATGGAAGAGGTCTGTTTGTTGGGATGCAGAGTTTTTATTCAAACAGTGCCGTCATGGGAAATCTGCTGTTACTCCCTTCATGTTTCTATTCCTGGCTGTGCTGGCATTAAATTAATGCAATTTATTTTGAAAGTTCCAAAAACGTTTTTACTGGCCTTTAATGTTGTAACTCATGGCTGGGGTCCCAACAAGTGCAAAACTATTTTTTATGTTTGTGACTGAGTTGTCAGCTGAACTTACTATCATACCTAGACAAGTTTACTCACACTAAAAAAGACAGCTTTTTATAATTTAAAGTGACAATCTGGCTAATCTGAATAAAAAAACTTTCACTATCTGAGACATCAGACATCAGGGAGTGTATTCACAAAGAATCCTAAGACTAAAAGCACCTCCTAGTGATGTAATTCTAAACCTTAGAATTTCTCGAATTCCACCCCTTTAATAGACAAGTAAAGAGCACATAAACTTCTATAACAAACATACATATAATAGAGATAAGATAAACCGTATCATCCCCCTAGGGCAGGAGTGAGGAACCTTTTCTCTCTCAGGGGTCATTTCAATTTTCAACAAGTCATCTGAGGGCCACACTCAAAATGTAAAGTCTAACTTAACAATTATAGATTCATAAAACCATAGTTTTAGTTTTTGCATATTTATTTTTGCAAACATTTTTACATCTCGGTTTTTTGTTTTCTTTTACATTTGTTTTCTTTCAAAGCACAAAATTGTGTTATAATATAAATAATAAATGGAGGCATGTACAGGTGATTGGACAAATTACACATATTTGTTTCAGCTTTACATCATCAAGAAATAAATCTTTTTCTAATATAACCAATGAAAGCCATAAAATAAGCAACATGGTGTTCTGTTTAACAATTGCTACATTAAACACACTCACCTAATGTGATTGTTGAAACTGCTTCTCTTTAGCGAGGCGTATGTTGTCTGCTGGAAGACACGTTGATGCCACTCGCAGCTAATTTTCCAGATTGAAGTCAGTTTTCAGTGGAACTGACTTTTTGCCAGAGGCACAGCGGTATGTTTTTCCAAACAAAAATACAAACTTGAGATCATGTCTCCAAAGGGTTGGTAAATCCACAACAATGACACACAGTTTGTAGATGTCCAGCAAAGGAAGTTGTTGTATTTGGCTTTGAGCTCATTGTTGCTCTGAAGCTCAATGATCTCCAGTTCACAAAAGAAACAAAGGTTTTCATTACACTGGTCATCTTCAGAGAATGAGCACATAGACTCTCTTGATGCAGGAGGCAGTTACACCACCAGGATCGAGACGGAAGCGGCTAAATTCATTATTCATCAATGCAGTCAATCCCTTTTGCGAACCGACCATCGCTGGTGCTCCATCTGTGACAAGCCCAGTCAGCTTCTTAAATGGCAGATCGAATTTGTTCATGGCCTGGACAACTTGATGAAACAGATCTTCACCTTTGGTTGTTCCATGCATAGCTTGCAAAGACCGCAGCTCCTCCTTTGTATCAAAGTCTGCTGTGACCCCTCGCACAAAAACAGCCAGCTGTGCAGTATTGTTGATGTCTGTTGTCACAGGCAAGAGAAAAAGACTGGAAATCTCTTGCAGTGTCCTTCAGCGTTTTCTGAATATCATCTGCCATATCAGTGATTCTGTCTGCAACTGTTCTTCGGGACAAACTGATGCTTTCAAATATTTTTATTTTGTCAGGAACTAGCAGCTCTGCAGCAGCAACAGGGATACATTGCTTGACAAATTCTCCTTCTGCAGGAGGTTTCAGCTTCTTCGCTATTAATTCACTCTCAGCTAAACTTGCTTTTATAATGTTGTGTATGTCGCCCTGTGGTCCTATAAACACTGATTGTTGCGCATCCACGCTCCGACGAAGCGCAGTAACTTTATCAGTTGGCAGCTGCCCTCTCAGCTCCTCCAGTTTAACATGCTTATTCCTTCAAAGTTGCTCCAGATTAGACTTTTTCTACACTTCCTGTACCTCCCCACAAACTAAACACACAGGTTTAATTTTCACTTTGAAAAAATATTTGTTTGTCCATTTGTCTTGAAAAATGCGACATTCAGCATCCACTTTTCTTTTTTCTGCCATCGCCATGATCGACACCTAACCAATTATGTTGTGTTCACTGACCCTGATCCTGGCTTGGAAACATGCATTGTGTATATATCAGAAATACCATTTCTTATCATGTTTCTCTTAAACAAGCTTTATTTGTTTTATCAATTCCCTTGAAATTGCGTGGCGGGCCGGACAAAAGGGTTCCGAGGGCCGTATACGGCTCGGAAGCCGTAGGTTCCACACTCCTGCCCTAGGGGAAAATTAAATGGTGGCAGGACAGATTAAAGGTGCACCTCTAGTAAAGTAATTTTAGGAAGGATAAACAAATAATATACACAATAATAAATGACCATGAATAAAAAGTGAACAAAATTATAAACAATATACTACAGAATTATTTAAATATTTACAGACTGTAAAACAATCCATGCAAGAGACTAAATATACATCCTTCAATCAAATGAGGTGTGAAAATTTTGACAGGTGGCCGGGACTTCCGGTGGCGTAACCAGATATCGTCATTAACCGGATGTTGTCATCACAAGGAAGCGAATCTTTCTAATTGTATATTTTTACATATAAAAAAACCCCCCAAAAAAACACATGTTGTTTCTCCACTCTAAAGGTCACTCAGATAAATGGAGGCACATCACACAAAATTCGGATAAAAAGAGAGAACCTGACACAATTGTAAATTCATTTTGTTTTAACGCAGGGGTTATTTAGATGGATGTTTTTACATCTAGAAAACAAGAGAGACAAAAAAGTAGATACAGAACCTTTCTTCCTCTGCTCAAATGTTTGAGTAATCTAATCTGCACCAGCAACTTGTAGAGATGATCTAAAAACAGAGAAACAAATGAACTGAAAAAATAGTTAAAAAGTAAGCCAAACATGGAATTATCAAAAATTTTATGAGTGCTCAATATGCTGTTTCCAAATTAGAAATGGATTCTACAGCTAAAAGAAAGCCTTTTAGCTGTAGAATCCATTGTTTGGAAAGTCTTTGGGGGGTGGGGGGGTGTAACCATGCATGCTGATCGGTTGTCGTCATTAGGGGGCGAATCTAGAATCAACTAATTTAAAAAAAACAGAGGAGCGTGCTTCAGTGTGGCCAAGGGGCGTAACCATGCACGCTGATAGGATTTCGTCATTGGAAACAGAGAAGGTGGCGTAGTCAGTCATCCTGGTTCTGTCGAGAGATACAACGCAATCTTTACTGGGAGATTGGCTTCAAATCTGGTAGCTAAAAGTTTATTTTTAACCAGTTACACTGAAATATTGTTAGAACTTGTAAAGAGAAACTTGTAAAGAGAAACAAAAAATGTCGGAACATATTTCAGGAAACGAAGACGGTGGTGGACATTCTGCTTCTATCGAGAAATACAACGCAATCTTCAGTAGTAAGTATTCATCTTTAAGAATTCCTTAAGTGCTTGTGAATGCTCGTTGTATAATACTAAAGTTTAACTTATATTCTTTAGAACCCCCGAGTGACGAGCTGGATGGTATCGTTTTAACACATTCCGATTACGGTAATTATTAATTACAACATCTGG
>JAHUTJ010050481.1:0-20411 GCA_036250325.1 Characodon lateralis
AAACCCAGAGCAGCCCTGGTAACAGCATGATATGAGTCCTTTAAAGTTGTGTAACAATGGTCCAGTGTGTTTTTGTCTCTGGTGGGACACTTAATATGCTGTCTGTATTTGGGGAGTTCATTGGAGAAGTTTGCACTGTTAAAATCTCCCAGTATTATGATGAAAGAGTCCATGTATTTTTTCTCCACGTCTGTTACCAGCTCAGCAAGATGTTTTTCTGCGGCAGAAGTGCAGCCTTGCGGTGGAAAATATGAGCTAATTATTATAAACGAGGAAAACTCTCTCAGTGAATAAAACGGTTTACAGTTTATGGAAAATCTCTCTAGATCAGGACTGCATGTTTTCCCCAGCACTTTTATGTCTCTGCACCAACCTTTGTTTATATAAAAGCAGATTCCGCCTACAATATATATATATATATGTTTTTTTTTTGTTTTTTTTTTGTTTTTTTCCATTTGAGCCAGTTCAAGGTGCCACCATTTTCTCCAAACCTGACCTCCGCAATGCATATCATCTCATCCACATCCATCAGGTTGACGGATGGAAATCAACTTTCCACACTCCACTTGATCACTTTGAACATCTGGTAATTCCTTTCGGCCTCACTAACGCTCCAGCAGTTTTCCAAGCACTCGTTCATAACGTCCTCTGTGATTTTCTGAAAATCTTTGTATTTGTTTAACTTGATGATGTTTTATTCTATATTCGGTATTCTATTTTCTCCAAAGAGGAGCACAAACGACATGTCTGCCTGGTTCTTCAGCGCCTCCTTGAAAATCGACTGAGAAAGCTGAGAAATGTGAGTTCCATCTCTCATCTGTGATCTTCCTGGGTTGCCTTTTTGAGAGCAGACAGGACTGTGCAGACCCAGACAAGATCAAAGCAGTGCTGAATGGCCTATCCCAGAGAACCACAACTAACTGCAAGGTTTTTGAGTTTTGTTTATAGAATATTCACTCGCAACAATAGCCAGAATGCTGCACCCTGACAGCTCTCACTTTCACCAAAGTTAACTAATCCTGGTTTTCTGAAACAGATGCAACCTTCAACGTATTTAGGAAATGTTTCTGTGAAGCCCTGATTCTAGTCCGAGCAGAGCCCCAGAAACTGTTCATTTTGGAGGTCGATGTATCGGATTCAGGGGTAGGAGCAGTCCTCTCACAACAATACGACAAAGATCATAAACTTCATCTCGCCTTCTTCTTTCGTACCAGCTAAATTCACCTGTCATCCTGGTACCAGTTACTCTATTTCACTGATCAAACAAAAATTCTGGTGGCCCTCTCTGCATCATGGTGTCTGAAGTTACGTTCTCGCCTGTACTGTCTGCCCCAGAAACAAGGCCAGTAGTCCCCGTTCAGGAATTGTCCATCCGTCAACAACCCTGGTCCCAAAACACCTACTTCAGACCACTCACCAATCTCTGCTCCTTCCTCAGTGGCGTGTCAGAACCTGATCCCCCAAAGTCTTCACAAGATACAAAACCAGAATGTTTCTGATTTTAATAAATCGTAAAAACCTCAAAGGTCTCCTTTCTGCATGTGTTTCAGAAAACTATAACACTTACACTACTGGTCAAAAGTGTTAGAACACCTTTCTCATTTAATGGTTTTCTTTATGTTTATGACTATTTACATTTTATTTAGATTCTGACTGAAGGTATCAAAACACATATTTATGCAACAAAAGAACTTTAAATTTGTTTTATATTTTAGATTCCTTAAAGTAGCCGCCCTTTGCTGTGATGACTGAATCTTTGGCCTTCTCTCAATGAAACTCTGGGAAGTTATTTCAAGACTCTTTGGGAAACTATTCCAGGTGACCACCTCATGAAGCTCATGTTGAGAATGAGAGCAAAGCAGTAATCAAAGCAAAGGGCGGCTATTTTGAAGAATCTAAAATATTAAAATGTTTAGAGTTATTTCACACTTTTTGTTTACTACATAATACCATGTGTGTTTATTCATAGTTTTGTTGCCTTTGATGAGAATCTACAATTTAAATAGTCATGAAAAAAAGAGACCCATTAAGTGAGAAAGGGTATCTAAAACTTTTGACCGGTAGCGTACTAAATGAAAATAGTAATAAATCTAAATTTGCCATGGGTGTGAATAATTTTGGGCTTAATTATAAGGCCAAATCAACATAGAAATGATTCATAGGTACCATATCAATTTATTTTTAAGTGTTCTTGTGATTGATGATTGTTTATGACTATTGTATAAACATGTCTATCACTAGCCTGCTCCATGATATTTCTTCTATACTGCAGGATAATCTTAAAATTTGTTCCTGTTTGTTTGTCAGCTTTAGCTGCTTTAAAGACACTCTTTATGAGAAAATAACAAGGCCATGAGACCTGATTCTGATAAATGTGTCGCAGTTGTGACTTGTGTGACTCAGATGGTAAAAATTCAACACCCTTGGCACCTGATGGTTCTGTTCTCACTTATTTGACTCCTTAAAATCATGCATGAAGGCACAGATGTGTGCACACACTAACAAAAGCCATAATGGAATAACAAGTTCTCTCTAACTCTTTCCAGAGTTATTGGGGCAGACACCGGTGAACATGGAATGAGCCGGAACACCTTTAGATTTCCATTACACAGGAAGCTGTAAGGGAGGGGGTGCTGTCTAGACTCAATGGTCTGTGATGGCTGCAGAGCCTGAACGAGGGAATGATACATGGAATTAGAAAAAGGATGATGATATTACTGGGTATCTGCAGGGACAGTGATTAAATAGCCTTTCATTCTTAAGAATTGTAACTGTAAGAGAATTTCCATCTCCAATTTTTGTCACAGTGTTTTATTCGTACAAGCTGACTCTACAAATATTTAACCTCTCTCACATATTCTATTTCTTCTTACCACATCTTGTTTTTCTACTTTATACGCTTTAGTTATATTATCTCCTGAGTTGCATCAAAGCTCTATCGTAGCAGCCCCAGAATCCGCCTAGATTCCTTTCCTCTGCTTAGGCTGTCAACCTGCTTCCTACTGTTTCTTTGTTACGCCAAACAAATCTAAAGGCTTGCAGCAGTACGTTAAGCAGTTTTGACTTTGGAGGGGGAAAGAAATAAGCAAAGGCTCTACATAAAGAATGCTTGAGTTAAAAATAAACAGACTTGTCATGCTGAGAAAATCAATACTTAGTGATGATCATCGTTAAAGTCTCTTCAACGGCATGCAAAGAAATGTGTTTATATTCAGTATCCTCTCAAATCCCACTGAAGGAGAAAATCATTTCTAATGCCATGGGGTAAAAATGATTTGAAAATCTCAAATGTGTCGGTGTTTTAGTAAATGGAAAAGCAGTGAACACAGCCTTCAACGACTTCACAGAAGTCTCTTTCACTCAGGCTCCCTTTCTCACAGTTGCTTTTTTACCCTCTCTGTGCTTCACAGCATCTCCTCGGCTTGTCACTTACTTCACCTTTCTTTCCAAATGGAACATGTATAATTAGAGACCATAAAATATTACTTTTGCTTTCACAACTTTTTAGCTGCTAACATCCTGTGGCTGTTGAATATAGGAATGTGTTAGATGAATAAATGTGTGCATTTTAGCCTCAAGGAAAAGAACACACCTTGCGTGCCAACCTTGTGTGTTGACAACATGTTGAGAGCTACTGGACTGTTGCTTTGCCTGTGAAGGCTAAAAATAACATGATAATTAGAGGAATTTGGGCTTGCTTAGAACTAATAGCATCATTTATCTAAGCAACACATTTCAGTTAAAGGCTATCTTTGGGGTGCTGTGGATTGGTATATTTGTTCCACTAAATTGCACTGATGATAAATTTGCTTCAAGACATATCTGAATTGAAATCTATAAATTATGGCCCTTTGATTGCTAGAATAAAAGCTGATATTGAACGATGGAATTTAGTCTCATTTACAAGTTAAGCTTGAAGAATAGAAATGGGGGTTAGCCCTTCCCTGTTTTAACAGCTGATAAGAAATTTTGTTCAGTAATGCTATTTGGTATTGTGAACCCCTTAGTTAGTGGTACTGACTGTAAATAGCCTACAAATACGTAGTTGTAGTAGTAGTAGTAGAGTTATAAATAGTTTAAAGGTGTTTTAATTGTTCCTTTTATCTGTTAAAAGGATTCTGTGAGAATAGTTTAAAAACACAAAGATAACTGGAGAAAAATAAAGAACAGTCAAAGCTAATTTGTGTTTGCAGTTTTCAGGCAGATTGAGGACTGTAAATGATATTATTGCTTTTTAAAATGTCCATCTCCTGTGCAGAATTCTTTTGCTGTCTTTTCTTGTTTGTTTGTTTTTTTTTCTACAGAACAATGTGGATGTATATTAAAATTAATAAAAACTGAATTGCGAAAAAAACAAACAATAGATTGCACTGTTGTTAATAAGTTTAAAATACAAGAGTAAAGTATATTTCATTAGTTGTCACAGTCTAATGTATGTATCTAAAGCAGCTTGGAAATGTGTGCAAACTCCTTGAGCCTTTTCACATTTTGTTGTAATAAAACAACAAACTGCAATGTGTTTTATTAGGATTTGATGTGACCAATGTAAAGCATTAGGGTTAATATAAAGTAGCCTTTTATTGTGAAAGGGAAGGAAAATGATAATTGGTGTTTAGCAACTAATTATAATGCTGCATTCCATTAACCTTGGAAGTTGGAACTGGGAAGTCGGAGTTTACGTCATGTCCGAGTTTCAGTTTCTAGTTCCAGTTTCCTGCATATCTTTGCTCATATTGCTAATGGCAGTCTTACAACAATAACAATGTCATTAACACTGTTCTATGCAGTATTACGTGCATTTAAACAAATGGTCAGTCAGTCATTTTCTACCGCTTATTCCATAGTGGGTCACGGGGGAGCTGGTGCCTATATCCTTAAACAAATGGTTTAATATTAAAAACTAAAAGGCAAACTTACAGAGGACAAAACTGACAGCATGACAGCACAGGAGATATGGACACGGAGCATTGATATAGTAACAGGAGCAACGGATGAAAAAACAGGAGGAATAATGGTGAAAAATAGGGGTGGAAAAGTGTAATACAGGTATGGAAACGGAACAATCTAGGAGAGAACAAAGAGAATTAGTGAGTATATATACTGAGGGAAGTGTGGGGAAATGACAAGCAAACCTGAAGAGCAATTAGAGTAGATTTAAAGCAGCTGTGGCAGAAGGAAACTGGAGAAACTGACGGAGAGAAACTTATTAACACAGGGCTGAACAGAGATCCAAAGAAACTACACAACATGGGGGAAGCAAACAGAGATCTAAGAGAAATAAACCCAATATACACAACAGGGAGAATAACAAGAAATATGAACACGAAATAGGGAAGAGTAACACAGGGATCTGGTGGAGAACCATGGAAAAAAGAAAGCGTACATGCTGAGGGAGATGTGGAAATGACATTGAACGCTCAGTGAGTTAGTCAGGAGAAAATGATGAGCAGCTGAGGCTGAAGGTATGTTGGGAGACTGAGGAAAGAAGACTACTTAACACAGGAGCTCAACATACAGTACAGACCAAAAGTTTGGACACACCTTCTCATTCAAAGAGTTGTCTTTATTTTCATGACTATGAATATTGTAGCTTCACACTGAAGGCATCAAAACTATGAATTAACACATGTGGANTGAACAAAAAAGTGTGAAACAACTGAAAATATGTCTTATATTCTAGGTTCTTCAAAGTAGCCACCTTTTGCTTTGATTACTGCTCCGCACACTCTTGGCATTCTGTTGATGAGCTTCAAGAAGTAGTAACATGATGACAATTCTGTTAATAGTTCATAAAAGTACTTCAAAGATAAATGTACAAAGTATTCAAACCACTTCTATCAAAGTTCAGCAAACTAAATAAATGAACATGTCTTTTAATGGTAAATCATAAAGATGAAGAATCTTTTTAAACTAAGCAATGATAATTCATGTACAAATCTTCCAACATTATCCTATTCTGACAAAAGGGAAACATTAGAACTTATGCTTCATATCAACATGGTATAAGTGGGAAAAACAGCTATGAGTCATATTAATAAAGGTTATTCCTAACAGTGGTATATAAATAAAATTATCTTGCTTTATGAGGTTATTGTTTTCTTTTTTTCAGTGTTCATTCTGGACTGCACAGAGCCAGAGTTGTAGGCTTTTCTGAGGCATTTTTTGTGTGGTGTTTACATGTTCTCCAGGTCCATGTGTGGTGTTTCTCCAGGTACTCCAGCTTCCTCCCACCATCTAAAAACAAGCATGTTAGGTTAATAGGCCACTTTACATTACCCTTATGTTAATGTGTGTTTCTCTGTTGCCCTGTGATGAAATGGAGACCTGTCCAGACCATACCCTCCCTCTCACCCATTGACCGTAACAGAAGCACCAGCTTCCCCACCAAGCAGGTTGAACAATGCACTTGCCAGAATGCAGTTACCAGAAAGAGAGCTAAGATTTAATTTCAGCTACACTTGTATGTTCTGGAGTTGGGACTGTGAAAAAGAATTTAAAAGATATTGTTGTTAATCAAAGTATTAAATCTTTCGACCCTCGTTACAGTAGGGAAAAGTTTGTGGATAATAACAGGTCCTATATATTCAGCAAAAGCTTTTGATCTTTATACAGTGGCAAAGAGCTAACCATACGAGTATAACACTTTCAACTTCATCTCTTTTCCAGTTTTTTCCTCCATTCATTATACCTTGTCCTCCTTTTGATTAAACCCATCTGGATCAAATAAAAGAGATTGACCGTGATACAAAATTATGCTTTATTTGGCAAGCCACAAGGAGCTAATCCAACTTGTCCCCATAAATCCTGTTCACACTGTTTTTGCAACTTGACCTTTCAGAACTAAACAATAAAAGTTGCAGTGTGGACTCAGATGAGATTTAGAGCCACAACAGACCAATTAACAGCAAACTACGCAATGTTAAATCTTTCTTTAATTAGAAGATTATAATTAGAATTGCGCCTATGATGTAAGCCACAAGCATTTTTCTCATTATGTTCACAAATTTAATTTCGAGATTTACCTTTAAAACTTATTTAGGTTGGAGATTGTTTTGGTTTGTGTTTGTGTTTTTTATGTATTTCGTGTTTTGTTTTTTAAACAAATATCACTTTCTATATTTAGCTCTTGTCTTGCCATTACTCTGTGCATGAATCTTGGCATATTTATTTCTGGTTTTGGCAGTTAGACTTGATGCTATATTCTTTATGTGGGTTGCATGACATTTTAATTTGCAGAGTCTGTTTCTTGTTCACTTTAGATTAGAATTGCTGATTGTCACTAACCTTTTCTCTGTCCCTTTATATTTCCTCCCTTAATATACAGTCTGGCTCTTTGTTCTTTCCTAGATTAAATGAAGCTATTCCTTCAGCTTATCTTGTCCCGCCCTCATTAAAATTAACAAATTTTAAATTATCTTTTTATTTATTTATTATTTTCATTTTTACATTGAGTCTTAAACATACCACTACATCCAATTGTCAAAGAAACCATCTCCATAATTATTTCACTTTTACCAACATTTTCTTACAAAATGTTCACCAGACCCAAAGGATAAGCTTATTTTTCCTTTCACTTAACATTTTAGTTTTTTGTGAAAGAACCTTTGTTCTAAGCTACAGAGGGTAAGGTCCCAAGTATTTTTTCTGCAAGAAGTTGATACACTGTGTTGTGACTATGAATCTGAAAATATTATTTAATATTTAATATTAATAATTTTATATTTTATCAAATAATATTTTGGCCTGTTAAGGGTTGTCCTGTGAATACCAGCCCAGTAAGGCAATGGTATTAGGACAAAATAGAAAAGGGTGAGACAAGCTTTGACATTATTGAACAGCATAAACTCTGCACACATGGAATGAATTCACACAATTTCTTAAAATACAAGAATTTATTAACAAAAATAAGTCAACTCAAAGTCAAACATATTTCAATCAACAANCTAAAACAATCCAACTAACTACCAAGCAGAATTAAAGAATAGGGAAGACTAATGGGCTATGTACAATATAAACAAGTTGGTTAAAGATGATTGAAAATCATGACCAAAAGAGTGATGCAACATAACCATGCAATGTTTATGTTTGCTCGCTGTCTGGCCAACAAAGCTGCACGTTACCACAGTGATGCGGCCCCTGTTGTCCTCCTTTCAGACTGGGAAACCGCTCCACTGGGCTTGGTAGAGACAGCGTCTCTGCAGGGAACTCTCTAGAACACAGTTTGCTTCTGCAGGCCTCATGGTGCGTTCACACCGAATGCGGATTCTGCGAATATTTCGCGTCATTTGTGTCCTTTTGCCCACTTGACATTCCGAGTGAACTCCACGTTGCCATTCGGCAACAAGCGGCAACGCTTCGCCGCGTCATCAAATAGGAGGAGCTTCCATCTGCTGCTTGCTGGTTTCAACTGAACATGGCGGACATGGATTTCATGGATAATTACGGTGTTTTACCTGTGGAGAGCCGAAAAACGCCGCCGTCGTCGACGTCCCTGGGTTCACCAGATTCTTCAGGGATGGGAACAGTTCAGAGAGTACCACCACCTACTCCAGGAGCTGCGTCTGGATGACGGTCGATTTCAGCGGTACTTCTGTCTATTCAGGACCCAGTTTGAAGATCTGCTGTCCTGTGTTGGGAGACGAATCGGCCTCCGGGACACCAACTACCGGCACTATATCCCCGGTGCTGAACGCCTGTCCATCTGTCTTCGGTGAGTAAATAAATCTCAGCTCAGTAAAAAAACAGCGGATTTTTAATGTCCACATCTCCTAAATATAAGATATTTGTGCCTAAACATAACCAGGCCAGGTCCTTTCTGTACTTGTCTCGGTAAAAGTAATTAGTTGAGTCATACAACTCTGGCTTGCCGCACACCGCCACTATGATCTGGTCCTCCATCTTCACTGACAACCGCTTCTTCTCCGCTGCGGTCTTTCACCCTACGTCACAGCCACATCCAGTCCCTGATTGGTTGACGGGACGAGAATTTAGGAAAAAGTTCAGATTTTTCAACTTGTCCATCGCCGCGTCCTCCGTCTCCGCCGCTCCACTCCTGAACACGCCTCAATGCACCATCAGAGAGAAAGTGAAGCAATGCTTATACCTTAATTACCCCTTTTTATGAATGAATACCAGATACACAAACAGTGATTCATTCTACTTAACTTTGTGCATATGATCGCGTGATTGTTTGACACTCTCGGATCCAGTTGAAGAGTTATGTCTGTTTGCCAGCAAAGAGACATTACCACGCTGTGTCCCCCCTGTCCGGTCCCTCTGGAGCCTGTGTGGAAGAGAAAGATTTCTTGGAAAGGGGGTGCTTTTATACAGCCAATGGCATCATGGGAACTCCACTGCTACCCCCCTCCATTTTCCAAATGTGCTGGAAGTAGGTTAAATGCAATTTATTTTGAAAGTTCCAGAAACGTTTGTACCGCATCTTTCATGTTGTATCCATGGCTGTGGGTCCCAACAACTGACCAAGCATAACATCACAAGGTGATGAAGTGAGCAACACTTCTGGATATCTCCTCAATACACATCTGATGGTGAGTTAGATATTTAGCAAGAATTGAACATGATAAAAGCAGGGAAAATTGGCAAGCATAAGAACTTGAAAAGTTTGACAGGGGCCAAATTGTAACTAATAAACAACTTTGTGGAGTGTTGTGGGACTACAAAAGTGGTGTAAGGGAGAAAACAAAATGCTACAGTGAACTGCATTCGAAGAACGAAAGCTTCGGTCCAGTCCAACAGTTGAGCTACTGTAGCTCAGTTTAACGAAAGAATTAATGATGGCTCTGGCAAAAAGGTTGTCCTGTGAATACATTACATTACTAAAAACTAAATAAAAATAGGCACTTGAACAACTGCACCATGGACCAGTGAAAGAAGGAAGCCAAGTGAATCAAGTTTTCTGTCTCATCACATGGATGGCTGGGTGCATTTATGTAGCTTACCTGAGGAACACATACCAAGAAGATGAATTATAGGAAAAAGACAAGCTGGCAGAGACAGAATGATGATTTGGACAGAATTCTGCTAGGACATCTGAGGTCTTGCAATCCATATGGATATTACTTTGACCTTTCCAACCTAGCTAAGATTGTCGCAGTACACCTTTTCGCCTTTTGACTGTTACCTGTTTCAGCAAGATAATACGACCTGTCATAAAGCAAAACAGGAATTGTTAGAAGAACCCAGCAACAAGGTTGAAGTATTGAATTAGCATCCAAATCTTACAGATCCCTGTCTAATTTAGTATCTGTGAGATTTTTTGATTAATGTAGCAGCCCCCTTGCAACTTACAGTAAAGTTAAAGGTCCTGCTCCAAGCATCTTACCAGATGCCACAGCACACTTTCAGCACACTTTAAGTCCAGTCCATACCTCGACGGGCAAAGCCTGGTCACCAAAGCCGGACCAACACCCTATTAGGCCGGTAGTCACAATGTTGTGCCTGATTGGTGTAAGTCATCAGATGTTACTAATGATGGAGGTCCATTATCCTCGTCTCAATTGTTGTGACTTCTGTAGCATGAAATAAGTGGAGGTCTTTGTTGTTTTCTGCAGCAAAATTAGTTTATGTAACAGAATAAAAGTGTCACTATAGCCTGGAAATCACTTAAGTTAAGGGTCCTTAAGTAGCTGAATGGTGCTTAGCTAGAAGAACTTAGCTTTGCCGGTCATCCATTAATTTATTATCAGTACCCAGCATCACACAAACATTTTTCATTTAAAATGTCATACTTTTCTGTACCCTAGAGGTGATTTAAAATCCACATGCAGAGCAAGAGAGGACATATGCAGGTATGGAAATTATAGCATAATTAATAACTGGAGAGTTTTTTGGCCAGCACGACTGTTGAGAGGGGCCTACCTATCACCTTAATTTGACAGACAGCTTTTGGATGGGATTCGGTCCACTGAGAATTGGCCACTCACCAGTGCAGTCAGTCACCTTCATAGAGTCTGACACCGCGCTGCTTTGCCCTAATTCAAACTTCACATCCAATCACTTTTCATCTCCTCATAAATCATGCTAGGTCCCGCCTCCTTCTATGCACTCCAGTTAGGTGATTGTGTGTTTTAATTTGAGCCAGTGAATTAGCCATTAGCTACAGCGGACAAGCTATCTGAGTACTGTCGGCCATGAGGCTGGCAACTGTGACAGTTCATCCACTTTCACTCACTCACTCACTCACTCACTCACTCACTCACTCACTCACTCACTCACTCACTCACTCACTCACTCACTCACTCACTCACTCAGTTGTTGGCCAACATGTAGCTGCTAACAAAATTAAATGCCCCCGCTTTTGGAGATGAAATTAGCCAAACTGCCCAAGCAGACAGGAACAGACAGGAACCCTAAAAAAACAGAGCACAGAGCAGATGGGTAAATCTGGTTTCCCTTGCTCCTGGGCTGTTAGGTTAAGAAGTAAGATGTATGCTGACATAATATTTGCAAGGTGTTGCGGAGTGACAGAAAAGAAGAAAAGACTAGAAAGGAAGATGGAGTTAGTTAATTGCAGTTGCAGAGGGTGTCAGTGTATTAACAGGGTCTTTTTTGCTTTGGATTTGACAGGCAGCTTGAGAGAGGCTTTAGCAGCAGCATGAGAAGTGAAAAGAGGCTGTGAAACAGGAACAAATAAGTGATGAAAGAGAAAGAGGGAAAGAAATAAAGCGAAAAAAAAGAAGATGGACAAAAAATAAAAGATATTGTCTTTTATATTATTTGCAAAAATGGAGGAGTTGAATCTTCTTCATGCTTCAAGATCTAGTTCGGAACATCAGAGCATTGTTACTTGTCGCCAGCAAGAAAATAGAAGCAATTATGAAAAATACAAGCTGAACAAACTGGCTTCCTTTCTACTAATTCAACTTTCTGTTTCAAACCCTCCTCCACACATTTCTTGAAAAAAAAGGCCTGGTTTTGACTTTTAGTGTTTATATCTTTCTACAAACATGTTTGCCCTCCATAACTGCCTTGCACATTTTTCGTGACTTGGATTAGTTTTTTGTTGCTTTTATCTGTTTCCCATTTCTTTCTGTGGTGTTTATGCTTTTCAGCTCTCCCACTCTACGTTAGTTCATAGTGCATCTTTGCACAACTTCCCTCCCCTCTTCTGCACTTCATTGTGCTACTCCAGTGAAATTCAGATCACATCTTTATATCAACAGATACCAACCCTCCAGGAAGCGCTACTTTCAAGTGATGAAACTTGCTTATAATCCTTTCAAAGCTGCACAGCCCAGGCTGAATATTAACACTCCACATTATTGACCTTTCTCCCTCCACAATCCTTCTTTGAGAGCCACATGAACAACAAACTGCCTGGCAGAAAGCATTCAACATCTTCACGTTAGGCGGAGGGTTTGTATTTGCGGCGGTGAAAAGGACACAATGTGCGTCCTTGTTATGGTGAATTAAATGTTTTTGATGTCAAGGTTGCATGTGTTTTTTTTGTTTGTTTTTTTTTTTTCTTTACTGTCACAGTGTTCACTCTTCAGTTGATGTCAGAAGACATTAGAGCTCTTACTTTTCAGTATATGGTGTTTCCTAATGTTGCAGTTTGTCCAAATTGAGCAATGTCAGAATGCTGGAAAACCTGAGCCCTTATGATATCAGCACTTGCAAAAGTTTCCAACTTTTGGGGGCTTTTGGTGTCTAAACCACCAAAGACTATTTAGTTAAAAAATTAAGAATATGGCAAAGATAAAAATGTTTAAAGAAGACACATATCATTGTGCTAAATGCTGTGTTAAATACATTCTTCACATCTACTATTTAAAATATTTAGGGTAAGGCAGATTTAAGAAGATTTAAGAATATAACATTTCAGAACAATATTAATAATAGCATTAGACTGGAGGAATCACAATAGAGTGGTGTTTCTAAATCAATAAATTATGCTTCTGAATGTAAAAGACAGGAGGTGAAAAGAATTTAATAAAGTTCTAAATGTACAATATTCTCAAGTCAGTGCATGTTGTTCATACAAATATACTATACTAAATTGTAAATTTGTAATATAGGTAGAGTGAATCCTAAATGTGCCTCAGCTAAATTACACAATAAAAATAGATATTTTTTGCAGTAAATTTATTTAAGTTCTGCTTGTTAATCTCTTTGTGAGAAACATCATCTGCAATGTTCCAGTTAACTATTGTTTTTTTTTAAATGTGCATTGAAATAAACAGCCAGATTACCAGGTGGGTATGCACATAATGTGGTGAAGCTCAGCTTCTTTTTGTGTTTGTATCTTGGATAACAAGATGCATTATTTACAGCAGTACACACACAGCATAAACATATGCAATTAAGACAATGCTCCAAAGTTGCTCCATAGCAACCCCACTGTAATCCAGCTGATGTGCTAGCAATGCCAACAACCTTTTGAGTAAATGACAAAACTGTTGCTCTTTTCATTGATGTCTCAGTATATATTTAAAGAAATATTAAACCATGAGTACTTATCCTTGCACTAGCAAGCAATGTAGCAGTCAGTAATTCCCCAACATCATGCCAATTTCCATTCATGGCAGGGTTGATGGCTTTTCAGAGCCAAATTAGGGGATGCTTGCAGTTGCTTCTTGATATACTTGTTAAACTTCTAAATATTTTAGATATGTCTTAGATATGACTTTTTATGCTGCTATCAATTCCTACCAGTTTTTTAGTTATAAGAAAAAGAAAAATACCACAAAAGCATAGGTCATCAAGCCAAAGCTCAGAATATATTCTGTCACTCTTTGTTGAAGTTAGTGCTATACATTTCTTACCCTTAGAGTCTTGCCTTAGTGTTCGCTACAATTCCCTCAGGGAGCCTCAGGGAGATTCTGTGAAATACAAATTAGTATCCTAACAGTAAATTGCTTTAGAAAATATGCCTTTGTGTTCACAATGACTGTTGTAATTTGATATTATCTGAAATTCCTCAAATTTTAGATACTCGAAGATAGAGTTTGCTAATTGGGGCATCTGGGTAAAGTTGTCACCTAGAAAAGTCCTTTGTTAGGTGGATTGATCTGCTTAACGATAGCGGCACAATCAATTGAGTCAGAGGAGATAAATGACCAAGCACCGATGATCCAGTGATTTTGTGAGAATTGATTTGTCTCTTATCTTTGCTAATAAGATGCTGTGGGAGGGAAAAAAATAGTACTAGTTATTCAAACTTAAGCTTCTATCTTATTATTCTTGAGGCTAAATTCAGGGCGAAACAATAGCTGTTTGCTTATCAAATGTGTAGAAAATGATTTATTGGTGATGGGAGGTTTAGGGTTGTTGAGACAAAAAAAAGTGACAGAATACTGCTGATCATTTTGTTTTGGGTTTTGCTTCTGATCATTGTTTGTGTTTTCCTGGTGGCACTTTAGTTTCTTACTTATTCTTGTATTTTCTTTCTGCCATTTTTGAGTTTCTGTTTTGTCTGTTTGATGTTTCCTTGGGTTAGATTATGTCCTTGTATTTCTGTTTAGGTCCAGTCATGTTTTGATTTCGCTCTCTGCCATAGTAATCAGCTTTTTTCGGTCCAGCTGCTTCATGCCAATCAGTCTCCCTGTCTCACCTGTGTGTGGCAATATATATGCTCCTCTGTTGTGTTTACGCGCCGCTGGTTTATACTGTTGTCCAAGCCCAGTCTGTTCACAACTATTAGCTTTTGCCAAGCCCTTCATGTCCTCAATGGTTGCCATGCCAAGCCTATATATGTTCATGCCTGCATCTGCTTCATCCAGCCTGCTGTGAGTTTTCTATTAAACCTTTTGTCATGTCTCTGTGCTTCTCCTGCCTGCCTGTCTGCATATGGACCCTATTCCGAAAGCAACCAGCTTCCTAACTAAAAGAAAAAAAACAATGAAGACTTGACTGAAAAATACCACCCTCCCAGTTGTTTGTCGCCCCTGATAAAGATGTGTCAACAGCTTTAAAATAAATACGTTTTTTACTCTAGTAGATTAAATTCCTACGGAAACAAAATCTGACTTTTAATTTGATCCAGTCACTATATAAATATATGTATATTATAAACTATGTAAATATATATATATATATATATATATATATATATATATATAAATTTTAGCTGATGAAGCACTGCTTCCCCCTCCTGAGGCCCTGGACGGTTTACCAGAATCGCTTTGAGGCCAACAGGTAGTCCTTCTCCATGGCCTCATCGAACTCCTCCCAGGCCAACACTGTTTACAGTGGGGGTGGGGAGCTGCTGACCCCAACTGGGGACATTATCGAGTGGTGGAAGGAGTATTTCGAGGATCTCCTCAATCCTGCCATCACCCATTCCCTGATGGAAGCAGAGGTTGGGGACCCGGGGTTGGATTCTTTCATCACCCAGGCTGAAGTCACCGAGGTGGTTAAAAAGATCCACAGCGGCAGGGTTTTGGGGGTGGATGAGATCCGCCCTGAGTACCTCAAGTCTCTGGATGTTGTCGGGCTGTCATTGTTGACACGCCTCTTCAACATTGCGTGGCGGTCAGGCACAGTGCCTCTGGACTGGCAGACCGGGATGGTGGTCCCCCTTCATAAGAACGGTGATCGGAGGTTGTGTTCCAACTATAGGGTGATCACACTCCTCAGCCTCCCAGGCAAGGCCTATGCCAGAGTATTGGAGAAGAGAGTCCAGCCGATAGTCAAACCTCAGCTTCAGGAGGAGCAGTGTGGTTTTCGTGCAGGCCATGAAACACTAGACCAGCTCCTCACCCGCTGGAGGTTACTAGAGGGCTCACAGGAGTTTGCCCAACCGGTCCACATGTTTTGTGGACTTGGAGAAGACATTCGACTGTGTCCCTTGTGGTGCCCTGTGAGGGGTGCTCCAGAAGTACAGAGTCGGGGGCCCTTTATTAGGGGCCATCTGGTCTCTGCGGAGCAGCAGTTTGGTCCGCATTGCTGGCACTAAATCGGACTTGTTCTCGATGCATGTTCCCTGCCCTTTGTCACTGGTCCTGTTCATAACTTCTATGGACAGGATTTCAAGGCACATCCAAGGGCCAGAGGGGGTCTGGTATGAGGACCAGTGGATTTCGTCTCTTCTGTTTGCAGATGACGTGGTCCTGCTGGCCCCCTATAGCCAAGACCTACATCATGCACTGGGGCAGGTCGCAGCCGAGTGTGAAGAAGCTGGGATGAAGATCCAACGCCATGGTTCTCGGAGTACCTGCCTCAAGTGGAGAAGTTCAAGTATCTTGGGGTCTTGTTCACGAGTGAGGAGAGAATGGAGTGGAAGATCGACAGACGGATCAGTAATGGGGGCGCTGTGTCGGTCCATTGTGGTGAAGGGAGAGCTGAGCCGAAAGAACGAGATCCCGGATACAAGCGGCTAAAATGAGCTTCATCCGCAGGGTGGCTGGGCACTTCCTTAGAGATAGGGTGAGGAGCTCGGCCATCTGTGAGGGGCTCGGAGTAGAGCCGCTGCTCCTCCACATTGAGAAGAGCCAGTTGAGGTGGCTCGGGCATATATACCAGATGCCTCCTGGACACCTTCCTTGTGAGGTGTTTGAGGCACATCCCACCAGGAGGAGGCCCAAGGGATGGCCCAGGACACATTGGAGGGTTCTATGTCTCTCGGCTGGCCTGGGAACACCTTGGGCTCCCCCCGGAGGAGCTGGAGGAAGTGTCTGGGGAGAGAGATATCTGGGTGTCTCTACTTAGTCTGCTGCCCCTGCGACCTTGTCCTGCCTGAAGCGGAAGACGACGAGTAAATTTTAGTTTACAAAAACTGACAAATATATGAAATAACAATCACATTGAATGGGGACATGCTTATTTTGGCTGTGAACCTGTACCAAGACCGTTTTAGCTAAAGTTAGCTCTCTGTCGAACTGGCAGTACTACTATATCAGGGAGCAAACTACAGGATGAATGACTGTTCCTCCTGATTGTCCCTGATTACCACAAAGAGCATAGCCACCTGTTCAACTGCAAAAAAAAGGCAACCCTGCCAGCTACAACTTCAGGAAGAGAAAGTTTTTTTTTCCTGTGTTACAGGCTGTAGAGGGCTGTTAGATATTCACAGATACATTTCCTGATCATAGTTCACTCTTGCAGCTGTGAGAGTAGCACACATTAAAATAAATGCATCCTCCTAGGTGCTGTTTGGTCAACACTATTCAAATAGCCATTTTGCTAAAGAATGATTGCACCTTATCCATCTGTATTGATTTTCGTGGATAAGTAGTCCTCTAAACCTTTTATCAGCTATGATGCATCTGACTCTGCCAGTTTCTTGGGAGGTATACAACTTATGTGTGGTTCATGTAAACTTAATTTAAAACTTAGTTAAAGACCGAATATTTTGAATACACTCCAAAAATAAACTGTCTTGCATCAAGAAATGTCAGCGGGTGACACGCTTGAAGAGGTAGCACGTGGAAAAAATGAATGGAGAACGTAAGAGTTGACATTCTGAATAAAAGACTGACACGTAAATTATATGTGTCACCTCTCTTGCGTGGTGTACAGTATTTCCCTTTAATAAGTAAGGTGCAGGTGCTGAACTGATGGAATGCAGTGAAAGACATTTCAGCATTTTATCTATTCATAATGCAGCAATGGCACTTATGACACCAAACTAAGATAAATACTATAATTATTATTCCTGCCTCTCACAGCTTACCCGTTTGCCAATCGTCTGTTATATTCATCATTCCTACACAAACACTTATTTGCACACATGCCAACAGACATGTATATGCATGCAGTGTTTCAATGTGTCAAATCTATATCCATCGTGATGAGTCAAAGTGGGATTTAGTGCAGCACACTGGCAGGGTAACTGCAGTGTGGGCGACTTCATATTAAATTGTCTACTGAAGTGGGCCAGATTGTGTTAGGGCCAGCCTATCCATTCATCTGGGCTGGTACTTTAGTGCCTTCATCTATTTCATGAGAGGTAACAGAGGAGGACAATTCCTTGGAGGGAAACAGAGGAAAGATTTTTATTTTTTTGGGGATTTCTTTTTGCAAAACCAGGATAAAAAGATTGCCAAAGAAATTAAAGTTAAAAGTTTTTTTTTAAAAGGTATGCCTATAATGTCATTATAAAGCTGTTGCTTTTAAAGAACCAGATTTTCAATCTTTTAAATTTGTCTTTATCAAGTGGATCAGGTTTTTTTAATGGCTTTGTAGTTTTTTTGTTAGCCTTCCGCAGTTTTTCTTTTCTAATTTCCAGTTCTTCTATCTGACAATGACATAAGAAGAGGACAGAAGAAAAATGACAGGCTTAACAAACTATATACTATAGCAAACTATAGCAGATGAATAGTATTGGAAAGCTGTGTCTATAAAACATTTTTACAACCATAGCACAGGTTTTACAAATCGCAAACTGTAGTTTAAGGAATTGGTAATCTGTGTAGAATAATGTAGTCCAACAATTTATTGTTGGACTACATATGCTATGGTGAAGGAGATTCCAAGAAAAGAATTAAAACGTTTTGATGTATTTCAAGCTGGATTTTAAACAATATCTCCTCAGTGTATGATTATCCAGTTTGGGTTTGACTGTGTTAGGGCTTGCGAGATAGAGGACCCCAGAATGCAGACTAGTAGGCAGCATGACGGTAAGTAAAAAAAGGATTTAATTAACAAAAAACTCTCTTACAAGAAGAGGCAGGAACAAAACAATAAACAACCAGGCAAAACAGGCATGGCATGATCCAAAAAACAAGAAATGAGCATGATCTGAGAGGAAGGCATGAGCATGATTTGAAAATGATTCCGCGATGAATAACTGAACTGGTGTGTATTTATGGAGCGTGACCAGGTGAAACAAGAAGACAGATTAATAGGTGCAGGTGATCCGAATAAACTTAATTGACAGAAGAACAAAACGTGGGAGCAAAACAGAGACTCTTGAACACAAACTAACAGAAACTAGAAAAACATGAAACAAAAGCATAACCAGATCTGAAAACCCAATTTGACAAAACATGAACGAGACGACAAAACTAAAGCATGACCAGAAAAAACAAACAGAAACATGATTCAAAAATCTAACAAGAATAATAATAATAAACAGAAGAACGATTCAAAACCTTAACTGTGAAAAACATAAAGAAAAAACCCAAAACCAAAATACCAAACCATAATCATAACAGACTGGTTAAATCAAATCAAATCAAATCAAAAAATTTGAACTAGAGATGATTTCGTGCAGACAGGATCCACTGCTTAATTGATTGAAAACTGTAAAATAGCCATTTAGTTTAGTGTAGATTGGAAGATCTAAATTAGATGCTAACTTTAACGGGGTTAAAGGCTAATCATTAGCCAGACACTGCATTCTAATTCTTGGTATCTTGGGTATCTTGTAAGAATCTCTGTAAGAATTTTGTTTTGTTTTTGAATAGCCAAAATGGTTTTACACAACCAATTTAAAGTACAGAAAGTTCTGTCAATACTGAATGTTGTTGGACACTCAATTAGTATGGTCTCACGTAAAATTGAGTTTGCCCTGCAAAGATCCATCCAGTTGCTTCCAGCATGTGACTGAGCTGCTTTTATAAGCCTGGCCTTGGAGGTCGGCATTTCAAGTTTTACACCTTGTTTGAAATTCTTATTTCAAAATATAGAAGCAATTAGTTTTTGTGTTGCCACCTGGTTGTGTTAAACATAACCCTAGTCAAGACGTTGTCAGCCTGGCTGAAAACAGCTTCAAACCCCTTTTAAATGTTTGTGTGGCAGAATTCTGGGTCCTTGCAAGAAAATAGAAACTGTGACATAGTGACACACAAAATGTGGTTTGTAATTGTAAGCATAACTTGACTGGCTAACCGACAGCCACTGATGATGCTGAAGTTTTGTATCAGCTTTAGAGCTTCCTATCAGTACTACAGTAGAGGATAATTTTTCTGGGTTATTTTGTCTGGAGTGCATCTAAACAATAAGAGGACAATTCAGTCCTGGACTGAGTTATACTGATCAGATTCTCTGAAACACAAATAGTCATTTGTGAAGTTTTTATTCTTTTTGTGAAAAGAAAAATGTTTTTTTCAAACATTGCTATCATATCTTATTCCCATCTCATGAACACATTTTCATGTATTGTCTCTTCAGCGGGATGCATCATTAGGTTATTATCGAAATGTAAATTTATTCCACTAACTCAATTCACTAAGTTCAATTCAACTGAGTTTTATTTATATAGTGCCAATTCACAACACATGTTGTCTCAAGGCACTTTACAGAGACAATTCAATTTAAACATTCTATTCGGGTACACACATTCAAATTAATACTACAGTGCCTTGCGAAAGTACTCGGCCCCCTGGTCAACCTCTTGCCACATTTCAGGCTTCAAACATAAAGATATAAAATTCTAATTTTTTGTGAAGAATCAACAACAAGTGGGACACAATCGTGAAGTGGAATGAAATTTATTGGATGTGTCAAAC
>JAHUTJ010050482.1:0-20403 GCA_036250325.1 Characodon lateralis
TTGTGTGCATTTCAATATTTTGAGCAAAACTGTGCTCTTACCCTGCTAATTGAACCTTCACACTCTGCTCTTACTGGTGCAATGTGCAATCAATGAAGCCTGGCTACCAGGCTGGTCCAATTTAGCCATTAAACCTCCCACACCAAAATGACAGGTGTTTCAGTTTCATTGTCCAACCCCTGTACGTCGTATATTCACGTAAGCTACTTCTATCAGTGAAGCGTGTTATCTTTCAAAACCAATCACATTCATATAGAATATCAATGATGTGTTCAAGATAATTCCAGTTCCCACGTTCCCTGAATGCAACAGCTGGGAATATGTTGAGCTGTCAGTCATGATTCCACACCCCATGATCTGAGGCCCCGCACCCATGCCAAAACAGGGCCAGAAGTTTGAAGCCAAAAAAAGAGAATCTGCAAGTGCGAAAAAAAAAAAAAAAGAGAATCTGAAAAGTTGTTTTGAACTGTTTTCCAATTTCACATCTTTTTTTTTCAGTTGCAAAACTTTTTTCCAGTTTTTTTTTCTTTTTTTGTGGGCGGTTCAAAATAATTTTTCAGGTTATTTTATTTTTTTTTTCTTTTGAACAAACTTTATGGCCCCAATTTAGCTCCATAAAAAACACCTATTTTATGAAAAAAATACAAAATGAGGAATTTGAACCATTAAATTGCTGAACAGGCAAGACCTTCAGATTCTGTAATTTAACAAACTTTTTATTTTCTAAATTAAAACTAGTTTTATCCAAATTCCCAAGAGTTAGTGGAATATATCCATCTCTCAGTGCATAATATAATGTCCCTCCAGAGGTTTCATGAACTGGAGTGCAGTGTACATGTGACATTATTCTTACTCTGCTATAATAGGTGATCCGGTGCCAGTTCTGGACTGTGGATGCAGCTGAGGTCTTTGACATGCAGACAGATGGAGATGATTGACTTTTGACAAATGAGCTAAAGTTCTTTTAAATTGGTCTCCTGTGATCACAGCCTGACTCTGTGAAACACCACCGTCCACCTCCCTCTCTAAGCTCCCACACACACAGGACGGGGAGGGAATGATCCACACACCATAACATGGTGCTGCTGTAGGACAGAGGTTCTGCTGTCGGTGTACCACTGTCCACCGCGTTCCACTCGCGTCCACTGAGAAGTGTAGCCTGCCTGCAACCCCACGGCCAACATGCGGCTGCAGAGCCAACTGTGATCCGACCCGCGGATGGTTTTGCCCGTAGTGGGCTGTCTCTTTTTGAACTCATAGCTCTGAAGTTACCTTGGTCAGGTGCAGGAGCTTGAACCGTCATGACCTCAAAGGCCGAGTCGAAATGCTCTGCGGTGCTGGGGAAGAGGAGGAGCAGTCCGTTGAATCAGCTCCCACCACCGGCCAACTCCAGCAAGCCGCTGACGCCATTCAGCATCGAGGACATCCTGAACAAGCCGTTCGTGAAGAGGAGCCAGCCGCTTCTGATGTCACACCGGGAGAGCAGCCCGTCTGACCGGCCGCTGCTGGGGCAGAGCTCCCCGCTGTGCGCGCTGGAGGAGCTGGCCAGTAAAACCTTCAAGGGCCTGGAGGTCAGCGTTCTGCAGGCTGCAGAGGGTAATTCCTGCTCTGCTCTTTGTTTTCGCAACTGTCTCACCGTTTCCACTAGCTGTTTTCTCTGGGACCGCGTATAAAGAAGAATTTAATCAGAACAATTCGACTTATTAAGTGGAAAATGGTCTGGGTATGTTTTAGGTTTAATGTATTTAATATTTTAAATAATATTAATTTCCTTCTATGTAATGTTTTTTTTTTGTTTTGTTTTTTTTAAATATGGTTAATACCTGTGTGATAGTTATATCCAGTTATTGACTCTGTTTTAATGCATATGTTCTTCACATGTATGATGAAATGTCTGTTCCATAGAATTATAGTCTGAACGCTTTTATTGCCAAGAATGCTTGCAGCACCAAGCGATTATTCTGGGTATGCAGTACATACATGTATTCCACAATATCTCAAACAATAATTTAAACGAACAAGAAACATATTTTGCAATTTAGCACTATGACAGTCTGCTCATTTCTCAGTTATAATTACAGTGATGGAGGGAACTGCCTATACAGTGCATTCCAGTTCAGTTCAGTTATTATGCAGGAATGTTCATGTTTGCATTAAATGTTAGAATATTATTTACAAAACCTATAGAGGCCTGTCAATCATGTTTTATATTAATTACTGTTTACTTCTGCATGGAATGTCCTAAGCTATCCCCTGAGTCTCTACGCCTGCTATAAATAAGTTCATGTTTATGGAAAATGCAGCAGCATAAATCAGTTTATTATTGCAATACAGGAAACGCTGCAGTAGCTACAAGATGTAAAATCAAAATAAAATCAAATAAAGGTAACATTTGAGTTCAAGCTAGAAATAAATGGATGCTCATGGTTTGTAAATAGTTCTTAATAAATAAAACACATACCTGCTTATATGATACAGGCTAATTCAACAAAATGTGAAGGAAAACATTGATAGATAATAATGAATGACAAATGGTAAGATTAAAATAGCCCGTGCTGGAACCAGTGCATATAGAGTAAATATTTGTTGATGGTTTTGACAATATTTAAATCTTTAAACTAGATCAGGCATCTGCAATCTTTACAATCAGCAAATCACCTAAATAAAACCTGTTTAGAGCTGCAAAATCTTACATGACCTTTCGAAAAAAGAAAAATAATGTTTGATAAATATCTGATGTGTTGTTATTTTTAAAGAACCACCATTTTATTTCCGTTTTTAGGTTTTAAAATAAAGAAAAACATGAAAAAGAGAATAGATATATTTTCTTCTATGGGATGTTGATTTTTTATGGAAAATATTATGAAACTAAAATCCCAGTTTTCAACATAATCACAGGAAAAATAGATCTAAAAAACATTACTGTTTCTTTTAGTGTCAGTCTGTTGTGGGAATTCAAACAAAATTTTCCATGAAAAACTGATAAACTGCTAAAACCTGCATTTGTTGTTTTGTCTATGTTGAAAAATATTATTTAATTCGTTATCATTTTCAGCCAAGTTATGAAGAGTCAGGAAGGTCCAAAAAGCCACTTCGGCAGACCCCTGAACTATATAGAGCATTTAAGATAATCAAACCTATGTAACATTAAATGATAAATTATCAGCATATATGCAGTAATAATTTGTTCCGATTAACCAGACTGACAGTTAATTGAGTAGGCTAAAATTAACCCTGAAAAAGAAATTTCATTACAATAAAACCAAAGTGACACAAAGTTTGCCATATGACTTATCATTTATTATGTATTTATTAATTCATAAATTTATTTTATTTATTTGTTTGTTTTCCTAGGGGTGTGAGATTGTGTGAAACACTTTGTCCCTTATAAATATTGCTAATAAAGACATTTAGACAGTTATGAATTCGCCTAATTAATATTGTTAAACCTTTTATTGTGGCCCCAGAAGACCAAATCGTTTCTACACACTGTTGCTCCTGGTTTCGTTAATTCTGAAATGATTTGGACCCATTTTCTCTTCCTTTCAGGCCGGAACGGTATGGCCCTCTTCAGCCAGAGGAACACCCCAAAGAAGCGCCGGAAGTCCCGGACAGCCTTCACCAACCACCAGATCTATGAGCTGGAGAAACGCTTCCTTTATCAGAAGTACCTGAGCCCGGCGGACCGGGACCAGATCGCCCAGCACCTGTGCCTAACCAACGCGCAGGTTATCACCTGGTTCCAGAACAGGCGGGCCAAGCTCAAGCGGGACCTGGAGGAAATGAAGGCCGACGTGGAGTCCGCCAGAGTCGCAGAAGTTGTGGCTTTTGAGAAGCTTTCCAAGATGGCGGAACTGGAGAAGAGCGCGGCTGAAGGTCTGGGCCTGGTGGCGCGCTCTATGCTGAACACCGCCGAACCGGATCATAGGTCCGGCAGGACTGAGGAACACCTGAACAGGCCGCACACATCGCTTCCTACTCCTCCCGCGTTGTCGCAGGACAGAGACGGACTGAGCAGCAGGTGTGGTTCGGAAGACGATGATGATGAGCAGGAGGAGATCGACGTGGATGACTGAAGCATGCTACGTAGCCAGAAATGTCGTGGGTTTCACACTTCATTTGAAGCCGTGGAGCGAAAATCCCGCACAGAGCGCCGATATGTTTTTGGAAGGCTGCACCAATGAAGTGCCTTTAGGCTGCATGTCCCTGAGACCCGCAGGAAGAACTGTTAGCCTCAACACTTCAAATACAATCCCTGAAACTCTGGGGCTTTTACAATATTCTGAAACAACCCGGATCTCATTTAGCTTAAAGGCCGTTCTCTGGTTACTCTTAATTGGGTAACACACACATCCGCAGCTACGCAATACGCGTGCACGTGGATCGTAATAACATGACGCGCACGTCTCCCGGCCGTGTCCGCCGCCGGCTCCTTGTGGACACAGTCGGCCTTCAGTCATCAGCGTTAGGGGCCATATGGTTCCAACATTCTCGTCTTCAATTGTGAGCCACTTTGATGGATTAACTATTAGAGCTTTCTGACGCGCTTAATGTGGACACACTCCCTGCTCGTATAGGGGCCCGGGGCCATGAATATGAATGGGCCTCAGCGGGCCGCTCGCAGCTTTGTGTCGTGGTTGGAGCCTCTAGCAGAGCCCTCACTCATTTACTTCATCTCTGCTTCATTATCCAAGGAGAGCTGGCAGGATGCAGCTATTTAACATGAAATCGGGAACAAAAGACTGATGACAATGGAAAGCGCCACAATGTTGGGAATTTTTTCGAAAGAATATAAAATATGAATCTTGACACTAATAACAGTATAATATATTCCACGCATACATTTAAGGTATTTTATGGTTTATGTGCTACATTGCACCATCATCCAGCAGACTGATAAAATAAATTCATGATTTACTGCATCACCCGAATATTTTTTCTGCTCAGAAATATTTAGATTGAAAACTTTTGTTGATTTTTTTGCGTGTATACAACAGCAGAACCTTACAAACAGGAAGACACAGGAGGTGTGTGAACTCGATACGATGTCGCGCACACACAGAACAAGCATTAGGTGTGGCTGTTCAATAATGAACAAATCTTAAAATAAAAAAATATTCTCAAATAAGAAAAACAGTTTCATGTCTTTACTTATTTCTTAGCTATTTATTAAAAACATATATCTTCATGTTTGTTTTCTGTTTAAATTAATTCAAGACAAACTAAGTGAATCTTTTCAGGATTCAATCATGTAATTATTGCAGGCCCTAATTTAAAATTTGATGAAATAAAATCTCCAAACCTATTCTCTTTCATCAACGTTTTGCTGCTTGCATGGTGACATTGAAAAGTACATCTGTCAGAATAAAAAATAACATGACATCAACAATAATGTACTGTTGTCTTTTTCTACAACCCTGTTTCCTTTGTATAATATACATATATATATATATATATATATATATATATATATATATATATATAATACATATATAATATATGGAGATGACATCCATTCATTGTTAAATCATTTTTTATGCGGTTTTGTTTGAAAACTTTTACATTTCATCTGGTTTCTGCAGACAGTGAAATAATTGTCTCCTTTAGTCCACCACAACAGAAGGCTGCCCGGCAAAGGACTTCAGTAGCAGTAGCTTTTCTCTGTGTGTGACAAACACACACAGAGCAGGATCATTATTTCACTCAACTGGAAAATTGAAGTGTGATGGGTCCACCCCCACCCTGCTTGAACAATCAGACCTGACACAACTCCCCCCACCCCCTTCATATCCTCCTGCTGGACCTGGCTGCTGCCATGTGGGACCTGTCCAAATGACTGGTCCTCAAAAAGTGTGAGTACCTGCTATAATTAGGCCTATTGGAGTCAGTTTAGACAGCCTAGGTTTTCTTTTCGTTTTGTTACGATTTTGGTCCTAAACTTTAGATTGAGTTGAATTGCTACATCTGACCTCCTGTCATGTTGATATTATGGTGACCCTGTTTCCTAAAAAAATTTAGATACTATTTTTGTTTTCTGCCCTTTAAAATAATTACTGTCTACTCTAATTTGCAGTTAGACTTGCCAACCTAAATACAATAACATAGTAAAAAAACTAACTCATTATTATTAATTCCTACCTGTATTTATTTATTTCTCTTTTCTTTTTAGGTAGGATATTAATCATCTGATTAATATATTGGTGAGATATTAAAGCAGTTAGGCCTTTGTCCTATTGAGACTGCAATAATAACAGTAACATAGAGCATTACATTTTGCTGTTTTTCTTTTAGTCATAAAGACTGTATGTTGGTAACAAGTTCATGTAAATGAAGTTTAGATTTAAAGGAATCTTTTAATTTGACGAATATGTTTCCTCTGACTAGAATAAAACCAACATTTTGTTGGGTCTTAGCCATTCAGAATCAAGTCCTGACTTGACTCTGCTATGGAGCAAAATATTAGGTGATGGCAAGGAACCCTTCCAACCTCAAAGACTTGGATCTTATCACCAACGATAAATACCACTGGGAACATGTAAAGATCTGCTCAGACGTTGATGTAATACCAATAGAGATTGGTTATTGAGAAGGATAAACATATATTTTAATGTGACATTTTTTATAAAATATAACTTAAAACAGAATATGCTAATCTGATACTCCTTGTAGATTGTTTTATTATCTTTAGAGAGCAAGTTTTATATGCATGTCAGCTAGGCAGAGTTTTCTTAACCAAACTTTGCATAAGTAGTTAACCCTACTGTTATTTGTTTAAATCTCTTATAGCAAGTTGCAGAGAAACCATATACATTTGTATCTTTAAAAATAATCTGGTGCTAAACTGGTTGGACAGTTCATTTTTGTTCTTATCAGAAAGGGAGGATTTTTTAACTCAATGGTTTCCCTATATGGAGGACCAACCCTGCCATAATTAGGAATATATAAATAAATTCTCAATAAATAAATAAATAAGCTTACGATTAAACACATAAAAATGCAGTAAATAAATAAATGTAGGTAGTAATTCAAATGTTCAATGAGACATAAATATATATATCTAATTTAATTAGGTTTTTTATTTATTCACCTTTGTAATAATTACCTAATTTATTCATTATCCATTACAATTTTTAACTTTACTTATTAATGACTTATTTTTAAATGTATTTATGTGTATGTTTAAATATTTTGTCCCTTAATTTGCCTTTGTATTTTTTTACTCTATTTATTTGTTCAATGTTATTTATTTATGCCTGTGCTTTTTTACATTTCCGTATTATTTCTGCCTCATTATGTAAATAAAGAGGGGCTGTTTCTTCAGACGTCAACATCTGCCTATTGGTTGGTTAACATTAGCCTTCATAGCTCAAATCTGCATGGCTTTTCCCCTCCAAAAAGCATTTACCAATGGCGAACTCGGCAGGCAGACGTTCGTTGTCCGACCTCTTAACAGTGTTCTAATTCCTCCAGTCTATTAGCAGCTTAATGGCAGGATTGGTCCTCCATATTCTGGTGAGGTGATAGATTTCCCTCCAATCGCTGAGCATATGAACATCTTTTTACAGTTGACCAGTCTTTGTCTTTATTTAGCTCAAAAAAATACCTTGAAAACTGGACTTTACTTGCCCATATGGCTTGTTGACATTTAGCTTAAACAACAATAAAAGTCAGGTTTTGTTGATCAAATTCAATTCAAAATTACTTTATAATTATAGTAAATAACTTTATTTGTAAAGCACTTTCAAACAAAGTGCTGAACAGCTACAGAAAGATAAAAAACAATCAAACAGAGTAGTGCTGTTCAAAATAAAACAAGAAAATACCAAAAGAAGCAGTTATACATTACGAAATTAAAAAGCATAAGTTAGGGTGAACAAGTGGGCCTTTAGGTTAGCTTTTAAAACCTAGGAGAACATGCCTGCCTGATAACTTGAGTGGGATTGTTCCACAAAATTGGGCACAGAAGAAAAAAGCTTGTTTCCCGACAGTTTTACTCCTAGCAATAGAAGGAGTTAAAGGTCAGTGCCCTGAGATCGGAGAGCACGTGGTGGGACATACAGATGCAGAAGGTCAGAGAGGTAGAAAGGCACCAAACCCTTTAGAGCCTTTTAGGTAAGCAGCAAGACCTTAAAATCTGCTCTAACCTGACAAGGCAACCACTAAAGACATGACAATACTGGAGTAATGTGCTCCATTTAACCAGTTTTGGTTAAAATGCTAGCAGCTGTATTCAGACACACCTCTTTATTCCTTCCACTTTGTGCAACACAACACTGGCAGTGAAACAGACCCTAAGCATGATCCTGCCACATCCATGCTTGAAAATGAGGTGTTTTTAAATTTAAAAGACTCATCTTGACTCTTCTAAATCTACTTCTTGTCATTGTAGATAAAAAGCTCAGTCTTTGTCTCTTACCATAAAACCGTTCTCCTGAAAACCATACACTTGTCCATGTGGGCAGCCGCAAATCAAACTTAAAGATGCTTCCTTCTTGTTCAGCAGCCTTTCAGTCCATGTTGATGTAAACCTCAATAGGGATATGGACACTGGTGTTCCAACATATTTCAGCATGTTCTTGAACATCTGGACCACTTTCCTTTCATCCGATGTAAGTGTATGAGTCAGAGGAGGAAATCATGGTCAAGGTTGGGTGTTCCAACAGGATAATTATCACACACTCTGGACATGGACATCTCCAGTGGTCTATAAGGACAGTCTCGTAAGACCACATGAAGTTAGAGTGTGTGTGTGTGTGTGTAGCTAGTGGTGAACACCACAGATGTTTTTAGGATACCCATTGTGTATATGTGGACCTTTAGGTTAAAATCAAACTACTATTAAAATTAACATCTTTATGTTGACATCACTGATTACAGTCTGTGATCAACAATTATTTATACAAAGGCTCTCCCACTCCATGCTTTGAGAAGTTAGATTTAATTAATTCTTCAGTAAGCAGATGCCAGCTATTCATCTTTATTATCAGGCAGATCAAAACCTTTACTGTGCTGCACTGTACTGTACTTTGAAGTCCTATGCTGTGCAGGGCAGCCCTGTGTGGGGGTGTGCTGCACTGTAGCAGGGTGTGTTAAGCAGCCTTCTTGGCCTTATGTTGTGTTAGTCAGAGCGGAGCTGAAGAAATGAACTGCCTTTGCTGCAGGGTACAGCTTGATTGATAACTAAATAGGGTCGATTTGAAAGTTTTAGTTATAACGTTCCTTTAGAGCCCCCTTTACACCGCAAACTTTAATTTTACAGGTTATTGAGCTGAGCGTGGCCCTGACAAAATTGATGTATGTATTAATTTACTTTAAACTGGTGATTAATTACTATCCACAAAGAGAACTATCCTTGACTCTCTCCTTCTCCCTTATCACTTTGCATATTAATAAAATTCTAGTTGATGATTTTAAAAAATAAAGAGATTTAGCAAAGCTGGAAGTCATAATTCACACATACAGAAAGACTCACGTTCTGTCCTCCTTTCACCCTGGGGCCTGAGTTTTCTACCTTCTTGGCTGCTAAGCTACATGTTGAGTGTATTAAAGTCACAGAAGCAGAACGACCTTGGCTGGCTGTTTGATGAAAACAGAAATTGTATGTCTACTTCTAAGATGTGTTTGTGCTGAGCAGCCTCCTCTTAATGTGGCCTGCCAGAGCCATTTCAGATTTACAGAGTCCTTGTAGGGGGCCTAGCCTTGTGCGTGTATGGAAGAGCCAGGTGTTACAGTTAGAACAATAGGCCAAATTAGCATGACCCGTTCTGCTAACATTACAATGCTTTGAAAAGGGATTTAGACCCCTTGATGTTTTTGATGTCTCACATTATAAACTTTGAGGTTTTATTCAGATTTTATGTGAGAAATCAAAACAAACTAGTATGTAACAGGAAAGTAGAAGAAAAATGGCATATGATTTTTAACCAGAAATCTGAAAAATGTTGTGTGCATTTCTATTTAACAACCCTTTGTCAACACTTTGTAGAACTTTTGGTTGCAGTTTTTCCTGCAGGTCTTACTGTCTCTACAAGCTTTGAACATCTACACATTGACATTTTTGTCATTTTCTTTTCTTAGTAAAAAAGCTCCAACTCCATCCATTTTGCCATCAGCTCCAAATAGTGGCCTTTCCCTGCTGAAGAAAAGCATCCCCAGACAATGATGTTGCCAACACCATGTGCCACTAGCTGGGTGATATGTTCAGCAGTATGTGCAGTGTTTTCTTTGATCACATCTGACCAGAATGCTTAGCATGTTTGCTAAATTGGTAAAGGCAAACTTTGCTACTCTGCTGGAGTAGCGGCATCAGAGCCAGGGACTTAAAAAGCTCAACAAGTTGATAAAGAAGGCTGGCTCTGTTCTGGGGACTCCTCTGGAACCTCTGGAGATCATTGTGCAAAGAAGGATTCTTCATAAAATGAAGAACATTATGGAGAACCCTGAGCATCCTCTTCATGAGACTGTTGTACAAAAACAGTGTCTTCAGTCAGAGGCTTTTTCAGATCTGCTGTAAGACGGAGCGCTACAGGAGCGCTACAGGATGCCCACAGCCATCAGCATCTACAACGGCTCTTTATAGAAACCTGCATAATATGAGCTACAACATTTAATTTCCCTTTGGGATTAAGAATCGAATTGAATTGAATTGAATTGAGGGCTGCTCGGTGGCATGGTGGTACAGTTGGTAGCACTGTTGCCTTGCAGCAAGAAGGTCCTGGGTTCGATTCCCGGCCGGGGGTCTTTCTGCATGGAGTTTGCATGTTCTCCCCGTGCATGTGTGGGTTCTCACGGGGTACTCCGGCTTCCTCCCACAGTCCGAAGACATGCCTGTTAGGTTAATTGGTCACTCTACATTGACCTTAGGTGTATGAGTGAGTGTGTGCATGATTGTTTGTGTGTTGCCCTGTAATGGACTGGTGACCTGTCCAGGGTGTACCCCGCCTCCTGCCCACAGACTGCTGGAGAGAGGCACCAGCTTCCCTGAGACCCATTATGGAATAAGCGGTAGAAAATGACTGACTGAATTGAATCAACGAGCATGGTGCCAGGAAGCAAACAGGGTAGTTTCCAGGAGGAACCAGTGGAGAGCAATGACAACTAGACAGTATAAATACTGATGGAGAATGAATATATAAAATTATATATATTATGTAATTTTATATATCAAGGTAAACATTAAGATATTACTAGTGACAATGTGCAGAAAAAATTGTCTTCATGTCCCAAATTGAAATATGTTTGAGGAGCATTGTGGCTGTAAGCTTTGTTATTGAATCACCATTATGGCATCTGTTTAATTAGCTTCCAGCTCTAAAAGCTCCTGACCTAAAATCAAATTACATAACAAGACTTTCTTCCCTTAATGGTTCGGATGAATTAGAAAATGTGTCATGTATCTATAATTTGTGCTTGTGTGTGTCTGTGTGAATTCGTTTACTTTCCTGCAATAAATTCAGCCACTTGTGTGTGTGTGTGTGTGTGTGTGTGTGTGTGTGTGTGTGCGTGTGTGTCTGTGTGCTGGGGTTGGTATTTTTGGCTGACGGAGGTGCTCAAATCTTTCTTGAATGTACTTTCACTGCCTACAAGTAACCAACAGTGCACCAATGTGCAGACTGTGGTGAAGTTCATTTAAAATCTGCTGACATGAGCAGAGCTGTGACGACAGGGCTGATGGTGGATGCTCTGAACGTGCCTCGGATATTTCATTATTCTTCTTTATTGTGTCAGATCATGTTTCCTTTCTCTTTGGCTTTAGGTATTGATGGATGGTCGCTGAATAAAGCAGATAGTTCAAAATTAGTCTAATCCAGGGTTCAGCACCTGCACCTACCTTGTTGTAGTGTCTATAAAGAGTAACAGCAAGCCTGTTTAGTTACTTCCTCTGTCAGTCTGATACAGAGCCCACAGAGGCTTTTGGACTTTAAAAATCTTTTTACGCACAATTAGTGGTGAAGTCATTGTGTTTGGCAGTATTTAACAAGTCATCTCATTAACTGGACCATTTTAACCATTTTCACAAATTCACCCTTTCCTTTATTCTAGCTGTAAAGCTAATTGCGTTGCTCAGTGTTACCATGAATACTAGAGGCCTATCAAAAAAGAAGCTTTGGACCAATTAAAACATTGAAAATTATGATTTGTTCAGTTTAATTAATTTGTGTACTTTGTGTTGTTTAAATGAAAAAAAAAAAGTTTTTTCAACATATTTATTCTTGATGTTTTGTTTTTTCAAACAAGATTGAAGATATAGCTAAGGGAAAAACCAGACATTTGTTTTGGTGTTTAAATTTGAGGTGTTGGACAGCCAAATGGATGTTTGTCTGTTTTGGCTTTTGAATAGGTCAGATTTTCTTTTGATGATTTCAAACTGCTGTGAAATCCGTGATGGCGAGCCACCCTTAACACAAGAACCATTTTATGAAGAATCAGCCATGCCTGCTGAGTTGGTAGGAACTGTGGATTATTAAATCTCCACAGAATAACTTTTGAAAAGATTAGCTAAACTGGAACTGGAGAAAACCACCAACTGACAGGCTGTGTATTCTGTTGATTTGTATCTATAACAAACCATAGGTCTTTGTTTCTTGCTGGTGACAATTTAAATACTATTCATTTTTCCCTCTTAAACAAAATGTGTTTGTGTTTCAATAACATCCCAAAATGATATTGGGCTCCTCACTCTGAAATTAAACCATTCTATTTAATCAGGGAAGTCAGTGAAGCGTGTTTCGGTTTAGTTTTTAAATTCCTTTTGTATTTGATTTTTAAAGTTTCAGAGATCTCCAGTTTGTCATCAGTTCTAACCACAGGTGCTGCTTTGTGTCACCTTAGATATGTGAAAACTGTCTACCTATCATGTTGAAGATAATGAAGTCATCCTGATTTGTTCTTCTACTGACACCTTGTGGTGGATTCTATGTACTACAACTTTAAGTACATCTTGCTTTCACACTAAAGCAGCTTGTGTGTGTATTTTATCTGTTGGCAGCAGCTATAAGCTTGGATTTTCATCAGGATCTCAGAAAGAGAAGGTAACTACTAATGTTTATGCTTCTGAAACTAGAAGCTGGTTACTCTAAAAATTTTTTTTTCTGTAGACCCTTCAACATTGGTGTTACACTCCCTAACAGGGTGCACAAAGTGTTACACAAAAAGAAAAAAAAAACAACTGTTAACCAAGGAGAGGATGTCCATAGAAAAATAAGAATTTATTTTACATTTAAAAAGGTAAGCCAACAGGACACAAAGATGGAAACAAACAGGAAAGCTTTAAACTTCAGGGTCTCCCAGGCCAAAACAAACAAAACACTCATTCTAACAAAAAAAAAAAAAAAAAAAAATCCCTCTAACCTGGAAACCAAAAAAATACAAATCCTGAGCTCCCTGTCTAACCACAAAACAGAAGAAAAATGGCAGAAAACCCCCTACCAGCTTCCTCTGTAAACAAACACTTGCTTTTTAGTTTTACACAATAACTCACAGAACACACCAAGCAGCACAGGTCCACACCATTACATTCTTTTCAAACAAGATCACTTCAGATCAAGGCCCAGGCAAATCGGGGGATCTGGCACTTTAGGAGGGCACTCTTTATGCTGTGGCTGACGAGCTGCAACTCATCTCAGCTGAAGTAAGGGACCTGAAACAGAGGAGAAAGAGAGCGCTCTCATGAAGAGAGCCCCTAGAGGTCAATGACAATAACAATTAGGAATTGATGTTAAGTTGTCCTCTGAAACTAGGCTAAATTATTTCCATATGATTCATACTGCAAGTCTGATGGCAGAACAAATAATCCTAACCGCAATGAATCAAATTGTATAAATGTCTAAATCAGCAACAATCTTGTAAAATGTTTTAAAAAGATACCATCTTACAGTCTGGATAGCAAAAGTTGAACATATATAGAACAAGCTATGCATGGAGTGTGTTAAACAATCAGGTCTTCATGGCTGAAAACCTGCAGATGAATCTGATAACATGCAACGTGACAAATCCACAAACTCTTCCCAGCTTTTCAGACTAAACCCCAAGAAATGGATCCTCTGGGGAACAATTGGTGAGACTTACTACAAGAACCTGAAAGGAACTTCACATTAAGCACTGTGGCCCTCAGCTGTAAGCCACAGGGGATCTGGGTTTGTTGTTAGACAGGCCAGGGAGTTATTCATTGGTCATTCTTTACAGAAACAGTTATTGAATTGACAGGATATGATTCTGGGTTAAATATTGTGCATATCTGTCCTGCTGCAGGAATGAGTTGTTTTTGCTCCATGTACTGGGCTGTTTACAATCGCAACAGTTAAAAGCAGACATGCTTTCCCACAGTATCTTTCTTTATTATTGTGCCTTAAGCATAAAACTATTTTACCCCTGGCAGATTTAGGTTTAACTGCCTTTTCTGCATCAATAGACAATATATTAGTCTCAGTGTTTTAACTGTCGGAATAATCTATTAAATTAAGTAATCTGTGAATTTGTGGATAAATGCCTACATTTCATAAACCAGTTTGGTCAAGATGTATTGTTAGAGGAATTCAATTCAGTTCATAAGCTCTAGTTACACAGGTAATAATGCTGATGTTCTGTATACTTTCTTTCTTTCTTTCTTTCTTTCTTTCTTTCTTTCTTTCTTTCTTTCTTTCTTTCTTTCTTTCTTTCTTTCTTTCTTTCTTTCTTTCTTTCTTTCTTTCTTTCTTTCTTTCTTTCTTTCTTTCTTGTTTTTATATAGCACCAATTCACAACACATGTTGTCTCAAGGCACTTTACAAAGTCAATTCAGTCGACTCATGCAGATTTCAAGTCAGGTACATACATTCTGATTAATCCAAACTATCAAACAGTGCAGTCAGATTCAGTTTATTATTCAAATCAGTTAAAAGTTGTTGTTTTTTTATCTAAGGAAACCCAGCAGATTGCATCCAGTCAGTGTCTTGCAGCATTCCCTCCTCCCACTCTCCAAATGTAATTACTACTGTGAATGTTGGTTCTTAGAACATTACAAGCTGAAAGTCACATACATTACCAAACAGACACGAGCTAAAACAATACCTCCTGTTGCTTTGGGTCACGGCGCATAACACTAGCTTGTCAATTCAATGTTCAAGATAGTTGAATTTCAAATATCTGTAGATAGTTTTGTTTGTTGATTTTCTTTTTTATGCAGTCTGTTTTTGAAAGTAAAAGAGTTAGTAATGTACACTGATATCTAAAATTCTATTTAAAGTTTTCTTACTTATAGTGTTAATTTGTGCAGGTATTGTCATGATGTGCGGTTGTGGGTAGAACCAAAGTGCAGAGAAGGAGACGCCAGGAGTCAGATGAATAAAGGTATGTCCGATATTTATTTATTTATGTTCTCACTCACGGATCATGCAGGGAAACCAAAACCAGGCCAGGTCATAGGATACACAACCAGGTACAACCAGGACACAGAGATCAGTACGATCCAGGACACAGCGGGGAACAAAGGCAACTAAGAAACTTAAATACAAACAAGAAATGCAGGGAGAACCAATGAAAAACAAGACCTGGTAATTAGAAGAAACAAGAAACAGGTGTGAGCTAGGCTGGGGTAAACAGAAAGAACCAAGGACCAGACCGGATTAAACAAACAAAAACACAAACTCAAAAACACAGACACTGGCTGGATTCGACATATCCCCCTTCTTTAATGATGGATAACAGTTGCACACAGAGTCCAGGAAAACAACAAAACACCCAACCAGGGTGGGCGGAGGGGGCCACGGACCGAGGTGTTAGGAATGTCTGGTTTTCCCAATGTTGGAGTCATCCATTTTGGTTGCGCATTTTGACATGCGCAGCTCAACACACGTCGCTGCTCTGACGTCACCCGGGATTGTAAAACCCGCAGGAAATAAAGTTTCGTGGCCATTTCCCGCTTGTCTCACGGGACGACACAATGGAGGCGCATATCTGGAGAGACAAAAGCTCGCTGGCGAACCTTTGCTCAACAAGGCCTTTCCCGGAAGAGCTTGAAACCTGGAAATCTGTCTGATACAAGAAGGTCAGAAGATTCATAACCAATTGAAGACCACGCCAACATCCGTTGCAGGTGAAAACCCACAGAGATTTTATTTCCAAGGAGATGAGTTTCCTCCTTGTTGATTCAGTCGACTAAACGGTTCTTCATATTTTCCCCTCTTGGACGGATGAGAAGTTTACAGTTTTTTTTCTTTGAGGGGATCACGGACGCATGATCCCCCATCATTCTTCTTCAGACCTGATCCATCCTCAACCGGTGGAGAGAATAAATCAACAAAGTAATTTCGTTCTTTTCATAGTAAACCGGATAGGTGCATTTAGAGGTCTGGGCAGGATGAGNATTTCGTTCTTTTCATAGTAAACCGGATAGGTGCATTTGGAGGTCTGGGCAGGATGAGGCAGTGAAGGTGATTTAGGATCACCAGTAGTTAATCTAAGGTATCAACGTGTTTCATGCAATACTGATTGAAGTGTTCTATGCTGAGCTGTGTTTTGATTTGCTGCTCAAGCTGCTGAATCATGTCTGGTTCATGTTTTTTTGACCTTCTATCGAGGCTCTTTGTCATCATCTAACAGTTGGCGGAGGTCCGATTCGGTTCATTAAATTAAATTCCAATGAAATTGCTCCATTTTACTATTATTAATGTTTCATGCAACATGGCAATGGCATTATTACATTATTACTGTGTTTCACACTAGTCAGTATTAAGGAGCTGTACCTTTTTTTTTTCTAGAATTGCAGTGTTTGGACTATTCCAGGTGTTCAATGGCAAAACCACCTGTAGCAGGGCCTCCAATTACAAATTGGGTGAGTAAATTAGTTTGGTAAGAATGATTTTCTGTTCTTTAGTATTGTACCATTCAGGATGTTAGGTATTTACTGGTATTCTGGTGGACAAGCTGTAGATAAAATATCTTAAAGTGATTTTTACAAATTGTCAATATTTGAAGGAGGCAATTTCGAACATTTCAAATGAACATATTCATGATATGTTTCATAATGCAATCAATTGTGACCTCTTACCACTTGAAATATGTCTTAAGGATGACAAACTGTCACTGCCACACCTATTGTCTATGCCTAACGGAAGCTGTTTTGAACATATGAGGGAAACAACCTGGAACTTCTAACCTAACCTGATTTTTTTCCACAGATGTAACTGTTATTATCAATGTAAGTTTTACTTGCTCCTTTTATTTATTGCTATTATTAAAAAGATTTTGCACATTGACTTTGATATTTTTATATAAATTGTATGGGTGTAACTTTGAGAATTAGTTAAATTTGTGTTAATTAGCCACTCTCCCTCAATTGCCTTCACTTTCTCTACCAACAGCTGATCCTGATTCCCCTCTGATTAGCTCTCTTGCTTCATTGGTCCATTCTCCACTCTCCCCTAGTATTTATACTCCGTGATTGTCATTGTTCTCCACTGGTTCATCCTGCGTACTACCCTGACTTCTCACCGCTCCATGTCCTTACACCTGCTTGTGTTTGCCATTTCCAATCTGCACCTGTAAGTTTACCTGTGTCTCTCATTAAATATATTTATCTACTCACCATGCTGCTCCCTTGCTCTTGCCTGCCCTTTGATCCTACAACATCCTCACGCTCCATGACACAACGTCTTCCACTGAATCCTCACCATATTTTACTGCAATATGCCTCTGTTTCATTTCAATCTTCATAACAATATACCAAACTCTGCTTCCTGTAATAACCACTTACCCCTCCTCCTCAGTGCCATCCTGGAATCCGCTCTTAATCGTGGAAGAAAAATTAACCCTCCTTGTTTTATTAATAAATCATTTAAACCATCTTCATTTGTCCGTTGTTGTTGCCTGCACAAGGGTCTCATTAACAAGCACTATGACAGAAAGACTCAAAACCAACAGGAGGCTGGGAATCACAGAAACACTAAAAAACAGGAAGGGAAAAGAACAAAGAACAAAAAAAGGCCAGATTAACCATAATAAAACAGGAAATTTCTAAAAAGAAACCACAGACAACTCTAAATACAAGAAACTTAATTCCCTCTGTCTCTGTTCTCTGCATTATAAGCTGCTTCCACTCTGCTCATAAGTCTTATCTGTTTCTTGTTCTGCTCATCAGTTCTCCTCAGTACATATTCCTCTTTGGTTCTTAAGTTGTGCTTATACTGTACTGTTTTAAACTGCTCTACAGGTAAATCTTCAAAAATTTGAATATTATAAAAAGAAACCCCTTTATTACATCAATTCATTACATATAAAGTGACACATTCAGTGTTTCAGAAAGTTTGAATATTACATAAGATCAATTTAAAGCAGGATTTTTAATATATCTTAAATAATGGCTAAATGATTACCTACATATTCCAGCATTCCAGCATACAAAAGCAGCATTCAAGTGGACTGGGGTCTTAATAGAAGATTGCAGGGACAACAACAGAGAGTGTTGTTCACAACAGTGTAGTCCAAAGAACTGCCATGGTACTTAGTAGAACCCTAGAGCTTAAAGAACTCTGATGGAGAACCAAAGCTTGATGCCAGACCAACACTTTGAAAATCAAAGTTGAAAGGTTTTTTTCAAGGATATGGACTAATAGTATTATATTACTGTTTCTTATAAATTGAATCTTGTCAAATACTTAAATAGTGCATTTGATAAGTGGAAAATGCTAAATGTACAGCCTGTGGAAAAAACTGGTTTAATTGCATGAGTTGTTTTCAAACTCAGAATGCTTCGTTTTCCTTCTGATTATTCTTAAAGAGCACTAAAGATCCTGCTCTCTGTTTCTATTGTCCACCCTGTCCACAGCCAGCCTAATGTTCTCATCTTACCCTTCAAGTGGTGTTTATGTGAAGCACTTCTGTGTTGACGCTCTGTTTCAGACTGAACTTCGCCTGTGGTAAGGCTTATTTTACCCTAATCCAAACTATCCTGTTAGTGTCAGAAAGACGCTTGACCATGAAGGTATGGGAGACATGGGAGAAAGGGAAGGCATAGAAACACAGAGTAGGAGGCAAAAAAATGTCTGTGTTGAAGATAAATGGGGTCTGTTGAAAACAGAAAAGCACAATGTTCACATATGTATATTTGTGTGCTGTGAATATGCAATAGTACCTGTACTCTGTCTTAATCTGTCAGATGCTCTGACACAGATCTATTGTGCAGCAGCAGGCAGCAGAGAGGCAGCAAAAGCCAAGCTGACGTAATTTAAGCTTCTCTGTGGACGGAGTAGGTTTATCAGTCTGTGGGTTAAATTCAAAATGTGCTTTTTTAGTCTATGCAGTGGCAAGATTACATTCAGCGTGTGGGTCAATGAGCAGGATTTTAGGTTTATTTGGATCAGGCTATATTTATGCACACATTAGCAAGGTAACTTTAATGTATGTTATGTGTGCATCTAAGTTTGCTTTTGAATAAATAGCAGCAGTCAACATTCCTGGAACGAGAAGTTAGTGCGTCTGTGCAGGCGTAAGGTGCTTGACACTTTTATTACCAGCCAATAGAAGCAATATCTCATCTAACAAAGGCCAGACGCAGGTGACAGTATGTTGTCTTAATTTCTTCAGGGAGCAGTCACTCGCCTCATCAAGTCTGCAGCAACGTTAAACTCAGTCAGTCAGGGCTCAAGTAACAGGCTGGCGCCATGCTTCACATTTTCATTAGTCTAATATTTATTTACAGCTCAGAACCCTGCAGCCTTTATGTTATTGCTCACAGATACCTTTTCGTCTTCCATGACTATAATGAAGTCAGGGGTTGGTGGAGCAGTGTTTGCTGTAAGTCATGCCAGGAGGGTGAGTTTTGGAATAAGTTTGGAATTCATAAGGAATTCAAATGAGCTACCTCAGGCCACAAATGGAAGGTCACACAGGTGGTTACTCAGTAGTAGCTACCAATAGGAGGCTGCTGAGGTCATCATAAAACCTATTGTTCCTTACTTTGAGCTTTGACGCAAATAAATCAGAAAGTAGATCAGACAATTCCAGATGGAGGCCCTCTGAACTTTATTATCCCAACGTTAGTTGATTCTTGAGCAGCGCAAACGGAGCGTCTGCATAGCTGAACATGGGAACCAATAATGCTACTTTTCGGTCATTACTTCATTTGAGTAGTACATGTGTTGTCTATCTATAGCATCTCAGTTAGATGATTATGCTGCAGAATTTTTCAACATGTCCAGAAATTGCTAGTTTACTTAGTAATCACATTACATACGCTACCGGTCAATGGTTTGGACACATCTGAATCAGAATCAGAATCAGCTTTATTGCTGATTCACAACACATGTGAATCAGCTTTATTGCAAGTTCGTGCATACAAACAAGGAATTTGCCTCCGGTACACTTTGCTCTTTTGTTCTGTTTTTGCATTACAGAATATACAAATTTACAATTTACAATGTACAATAT
>JAHUTJ010050483.1:0-20393 GCA_036250325.1 Characodon lateralis
GTATATGTCATTCCCAAGACGAATTGATGCTGTATTGGCCGCAAAAGGAGGCCCTACACCATACTAATAAATTATTGTGGTCTAAAACCAGGTGTTTCAGTTTCATTGTCCAACCCCTGTATCTGCACCTTTTAGTTTATGGTCATTGCAATGTGCATGCACTAAAAAACGTCAGTTCAAAAGAATGTGTTGGATCTTTGATATAGGTGTTCTGCAGTGAGGTTACGAGCAGTCAGTATCTCTCCTGCAGATCAAACTTTTAAAGATCTGTTTGGAGAAATGGAAATTCTGAGAAGTCAAGTTAATGGGTAGTCCAAATCACATTTGTGCCATTTTAAAATTGGATATAATCTTAAATTGTTGAGCACTGCAGTTCTAGAATATTTTATAAACCATGACATGGTTGTCACTTTTGCATGAAATGGTTACAAAGATAGAAATCCATTGCTATCTAAAACAAGGACCCCCACAGTCTGTTAGTAATAAATGTACTTTAGAATAAATGTTGTTAAACACAGGCTGGCACATCCTCTGATAAAAATATAATGCTGTGTAAAAACAACCTTGTTTTAATACCTTAAACGTATTTTATTTTGTATTCTCGTCTTACATCAGACAGCTGTATACTGCAGATTAGATAGTGACTGCCAATAAAACTCTACATAAACGCGTTTAAAAAGATCTAAACTGTCTTTAAAGGGCATGAACACATTCATAAAATGAGCACCACACAATAATGCAAGTCAGCTGTGCATCATTACAGTTTATGATCCAAGAACATCTCAGTCAGTGATGTACAAAACTAAGTAAAACTGACTCTGATAGGTAAATAAATTAACTACTCTACATGGATCAATGCATGTTTAAAACTTTGGTTGTGTTCATGGTTGGACTGACCAAGAATTATGACACTGTGGAAGATTATGTTTGCATTAACAAATCTCCATATTCATCAGGCTTTAGTGCATCTGTGCTTTCTAGCTAGGATTGCAAAATGTGAGACCATAAATACATGAACAATTAGCTAAATGTCACAGTATTAAAAAAAGAGGTAAAAGAATTAAAAGATAGTGCATGTAATATTTATGCAGCTGTGGAAAAACAATAAAACTCTGGCTAGTTAGCCTTTTTTAGAAGAAAAAAACCAAGAAACCATTCTGTCCGGCTTATCCAAGATTGTTGGTGTGACAGATCCAGGTGGAAAAGGCAAATATCCCTCTTCCCAGCGACACTCACTTTGATTCCAGGATGTTCCTTGACCAAAATGGATATATAGGTAAATAATAACAAATAAAGACATCTACAATAAAACTCTTGCCATCTCGAGCAAAGCAACAGTTGTGTCCTTGTTGCAGGTGGTCCTGTGGTTCTCATAACACCAATGCCCACTGCTGGAGCTGCAATTGTTGCTTCACCACAGAGGGCAGTTGTTTATTTGCATTATTGGGAAAAGTCCTTGAAAACGAGAAATGTGATAGCACAAGCACAAAAGAAAGATCAGGTTGTTTTTTTTTTTTTTAAGTCACACTCAAGCAGCTGGTAGCACAGTGGGGCATCTGTGCAAATGTTGACCTAGATTAGACTGAAAGGAATTAAGTTCCTGGTTCTTCAAAAATTCTGAAAGCATTGCAGGATTCTTAAAATACACGTTAAATCACTGGTGTAGGAGAGTTAAAGTCTCCCCGCTCATTTTAATTTAGCAGTCAAGCAGTTCAGGGACAGTGTATTTTTTTATAAGTCAGTAATGGCTTCCTTTGAGCATTCTCTGCAATCATAAAAAGCTGCAAAAGACAGTAAAGGATGAGTTTCAACATGCATAAAATGTCTTTTAAAAAAGTTGTAACAGTATTTGGCCTTTTTGTAGCTATAACTGTGAGTTGCTTTTATTTATTTTTGTTTTCATTTGTAGTTAATTTGTTTGTTTTTGTTTTTAGCTTAACTCAAAAAATAACCAGGTCCACATATTATTAACAAAGTGTTTTGATGGGATTTGAATATACTCTTTATATTAATAGTAAGCAATAGCTTAAAAACAAAAATAGAATAAATTTTGCTAGTCTTTCAATTTGTAATTCGTCTAACTGCTTATGGTTATCCAATAAGAAAATATTTTTTGGAACCAAATATTTCACATCACATGCTTACCTTAGACATGAGTTTTTATTCATGCTAAAAAGAGATGCTGTGAGCGTTTTGTGCTGAAAAACATTTTCCTGTGGACAAAAGAAAAACATAAACCTCCAAGTTAATTTTCTCATCTTACTGATGGATGCTGGAGAAACTGGATGGAAACACAAACAGGATCAAAACAGCGATTTCTGAGCAATTAAATATGAAGTCAATGAGGAAGAGCGAGAGGCAGCAAGGAGAGGATTAACACACAAAATCTTTACAAGGCTGAGTGAAAAGTGGATGGTGAATAAGAAGAGGATTTGGTAGCAACAGAAAACTTTTTTTTGGGATGCAGAAGATACATAACATGGATTTTTTGTTTGTAATACACTTGGAAAAAGCAGAAACCCGAGTTTGATACAGCTGACCAATCAAAAGGCATCTGAAATCAGATACTGTTGTTTTTTAGCATGTACCCAACATGCCTGCTTGTGCTGCTAATATACTCAAAGTGCAAAGTTTTCTCATGCTCATACAGATTTCTTCCGTTTCTGCTTTTTAGTTTTCAGGCAGAGATGACTTAAAGTAGATATAAAATGCAGTTTTCAAATGTTGACTTCTTGTAGTATGGAAAAAAAAAACAACTGTATGAACCGTGTATAAGAAGCAAATTTCCCCTATACCTCAGAACTTGTCATGCCACACTTTGTGGCACCATCTGCCATTGAGGGATTTGTAATAACTAGCAATGAGTTATTTTACATCTCTGTGGAAGAAGTTTGGCTCACTCTTTCGAGATGAAACGACCAATTTAAGGGCATGGCAGAGCGTCTTAATCAGATTCACTGCAGACTTTGACTAGGCCAACCCATAACCTTTTTTAGTTAGTTGCCTTTTTCCCATTGGTGATTTCCCATGTGTTTTAGAGGTTGTTCTACATTAAGAGGAAGAGAGAATCATGAAATGTGTTCCTTTGGAGTACTCCTGTTATCCTTTCATAATTAGATCAAAGTTAAAACCGACATGGATCACATTCTGGTTAAACCATTGTTAGTTGCAGTGCTACTAACAACGCTTTTTTATTTTGTCATTTTACCACCTCAAACTACAGTGTATTTTATTGGGTTTTATGTGAAAGGCCAACAGAAAGTAGAGCATAACTGAAGGGGAAAATTTTCACAAAAATCTCAGAATTGTGCTGTACATTTATTTACAGCCATTGTTGTTGTGATATCTGTAAATAAAATCCACCAGAAGTCACTTAATAAGTACATAGCGTAAACCTGTGTAATTTCATTGAGTAGAAATGCATGAATCTATGGGATGCTTTTCATAAGGAGGTGCAGGGAAGTTGGTTGAGAGTAGATGAGAAGATAGACAGGGAAATCCTGGAAGACTGGAGAATGAACATATAGTTGGCGCTGGATTGATTTTAATAGCATGGTCAAATTAAAGGCCTGCCTCCTAATTGGGACTTAAAATATCTTTTACCACCCACTCCATTATTTACAAAAAAAAAGAATGTGTAAAAGAAAAAAACCTGTTTTTGAGGGCAAAGCTGGAAGGGACATACACCACAGGACCTGCAGCTATGATTTCAATAAAATGTCGTCTCACGGCACTTTACAAAACAAACAGATTTATATACAGAAATGTATACTGAATTCAAACTGTATTGCATCCTTCTCCTTCAACTTCACAACTCTGCATAATTATTTGTTGGTCTATCATAGAACTTCACCACCACACACTGAGGTTGTATTCTGACAAAATGTGAAAACATGAAGGGGTACGAATACATCTGGACTACACTATATGATCTCATTCTGCACTCTTGAGTTTTGAATTTAACCATGAAGTCTACTCATATTACAAAATACACACTGACAGTGTCACTTTACTCAGGTGACTAAAGCCCTTGCTCCTGTTTAGTAAACACTGGACTTTATTTTTAGCTCATTCCTGGATTACACAGTGACCAACTGTATAAACATGTTTTCTAACAGTCTGTTATATGATTTAATGAATATTCAGAAAGTTAAAGTCTAAATGCAGTGACACCCTGAAGCAGAAACTGATCTATAGCTGTATCATGTAATCTTCAAGACAGCTGTAAAAGCATATTACAAAAAGTGGTGTCTATTTTTGAAGGCAAAATCCAGTTAAATCTAACCCTAGTGGACAGAAACCCCCCAAAAAACAGACCTTATAAGGAAAAACAGGTGTGCTTCTGTTTTATTAGAATACGAAAATGACAAGTAAATGTTGTACTGTGGACTTAATAAAAATGTGATTAGCCATTTAACTTGAGAAGTGCATGTAAAAAGGTTCATTGCATAGTTCATGCATAGATCACAATAAAATTGACAAAAAACTCCTCAAAAACAAAAGAATTACCCATTAAGAAATGAAGGTGTTTCTATTCTGACACGATATGTTCAGGAGCAAGGATGGTAATTTAGAAAACATGGGGGGGGGGGGATTTTGACAGGACAAGACAAAAATCACAGAAATCATAGAAATGACGTTTAGTTTTGTTGGGAAAAGATAGTTAGGCTTGTGCTCAGTGAAGGTGACCTACAACTTTGTTTGGCGACAACAGAAAACAAGTCTTGGAGTTCTGCCAGAATCCAGTAGTCTGCAGCAAGTCAGTATTTTAGACATTCACTGGGAGATTATTAAATCATTTATACACATTTATAGTCAATTTATGCACAAAGAAGCTATTATTCAAACATAACCTATATTGCTATGGTCTATTACACATGCACAAACCATTTTCTTCAATGGTTCAGCAATGTGTATATGATTAATTAGTTTAAAGGGGTTAGCCTGGATCTTTGATATAGGGGTTCTGCAGGGCAGTTGTGAGAAGTCAGCATCTTACCTACAGTAGACAGGTTTCCGAAGGACCTTCGTAAAAAAAAAAAAAAAAAAAAAAAAAAAGAAGGCAGTCGAGCCAGCAGCTAGTAAGAGTGGAGCTGGTTCCAAACTGGATCGGTGCCATCTTCAGTCATCTCTAATCTTAAACATTTCAGAGCTGTTTAAGTGAAACCCATTTTATGAAAAATTTAATTGCTTTCACTTTTGCATCAGATGGGTATTTACATTGAAGACTGTAAAACCATTATGGTCAAATATCTGATACATAATTAATGATTGCCAAGTAAAATAAAATAAAAAAAATAATAGTTCCAACATTCCGGTTGGATACTGACAGCAAATAAATGTTCCACAGACCAACTAAAAAAATTACAAACTATGCTTAAAAACTACAAGAACAATTTATAAAACTATACAAACAAAGATGGACAGACAACTATACACTCTGTCTTTGCATTGGTAGTGGTTGTGATTATTAGGAGATATCAAAAAATGTCAATATCAGAAAAAAATATTAGCACACAGAAAACCTCTTACGCTTAACAATGGCTTTTAATAAGTCGATAATTTATGTGAACCAATTTCCTACCAAACACTGTTGCCTTGTGCTCATGCTCAAACTGAAACAGAATTATGATATGGCATCAGACATGCAATGGCTAAATCCACATATTTTTCCAAGTATAAAAAAAGACAGCAAGTTATAGTGTATTTTGTGTTGGGACATAAAACATTTAGCAAACTTTTCCTCATTTAGAGTTACTAAATGATTCAACTACACTGTGCAAAAAGATTGGCAACATAAAACTATAAAAAGAAACTGTTAAATTATGGGTAAAGTATATATTTCTGGTATAAATATAAAAAAATCTTTTGTTAGCTTAAAAAAAAAAATCTTTGCCAACAACAGTTAAACACAACATGCTTGTTGTCACGACAGCAATGCCTGTCCTCCCAAACCTCCTGCTTCATCATTAAAAGCCGGTGAACATTTGCGTTATTGTGCAGAAGGTCTTTGCATGAAAAAGTAAGTTCATCTGGAACATAAAGACAATAAAGACCGTGACAGTGCCATGAATGGAAACAAAATCCAACCTCATTAGTAACATCACTAGTACTGTTTGTCATGCCAAGAACATTCTATGTAAAGACAATCAGCTGAACCAAGCAAACAGGCTCATCAAGGTGCTTCAGTGTCTTTAAGATGGTGCAGGGCAAAGTCAGTTGCAGTCACCCATTAACCATGAAGTAAAAACGCAGATCCGCTTTCCTTTTGCAAGGGTCACACTCAAACAACCAAGATGTTCCGCTGGACAAAAAAAAAAAAAGAGAGATGTCTGGTTTTTCAATAAATGCATATAATGTATAAGAGCGAAACAGTCAAAAATTAGCATCTAGGTCAGTCATTCTCAACCCTGGTCATCAGGGACCGTTGTCTTTACGTTTTAGATGCGTCTCTGCTCCAGCACACCTGATTGCATTCCTTCCTCAGCATACCACCAAGTGCTGCAGGAGGTTGCTAATGACTCATTTATGTAAGGCAGTTGTGTGGCAGCAGGGAAACATGTAAAGCATGCAGGACAGTTGAGATCACTGTTCTAGATGACATTACAGACTGCACTGTAACTTTGCACACCTTTTCAGTGAAGAAATAGGAAAGGATATGAAAACATATGGTAACAGGAAAACATAAATGGCTGATCTGCCCTCTCCACCTCTTCATTTATTATGGTTAATGGTAGAAAAATCAATTACATTCCACAGAGTTGCAGTTATTTCATAAAATCTGTTTGCTGATTATTTGCTGGGCCTATTGCTCATTTTGCCTATTATTTATTATGCTAAATAGGTCATTTTTGAGTTGGTTATTTTTAATTTTTTGTATTTGTAGCATATCTGTAAAGATAACAGTATACTATATTTTAAATCAATGTAAATGGATGGTGACCAATAAGGTCAATGGGCTAGTTTTTCTCAGAAGACTCATGAAGGATCAGACAGACTAGAAGTTTGCAGTTGCAAGTGCCTTGTATTTATAGTGAGAAAAATTATATACATATTTACATCATCAATGAAAACATCCGAATGGCCATATAAAATGCGCAAAAGAAAAACAAAGTTAATCAATCAATCCCACAATTCCTTAATTGATAGACCCACACTCTTCAGTTCATCCACCCCAAGCTGGGGTTGGTTAGAGGTCCCACACAAGTTAATTATAGAGGGCTTGGTGACATGCAGGTCATGGACTTACATAAGTCAGATCAGAGTGGGGACAAATTGTTCGCTGGCTGCGAGGAGCCTCCTACCAACCTGGCAGGAGAATCAGAAGTCTTCATGCACCAAAAATGCAACCATTCTTAGGCTCTAGGTCTGGATCTTCAGCTCGCCATCAAAACCTGGCCTAAATAATAAAATAAGACCATTTTTCCAATATATATATATATATATATATATAAATAAAATCAAAACATTCTAGTGTACACACAAATTCAATAAATGGCACTCTTTGCACTATAAATAATTTCAATCATTTTCAGTCAATATGCATATAAGGACATATAAGGACTTTATTGTCCACCATATGGGTTATTCAAACTAGTATGGGCGTCTGGATTTACATAGTCAGTAGTTAGCAGCTACATCAACAAACAGTGACATCAATGAGCTAACGCTAAGTCACACACAGAAACACTCACCAATTCCTCAGTTTATATCTCACACAACCAGGTTTTTTTTTCCATCTCATCTCCTCTCGGCTCACAGTAGTTGGCTCCTACAGCTCTGCTCCTCCCAACGCGTCCCAATCTTTCATACTTCCCCGCTCCAGCTAATACACCTAGCAGATAAGCTGCAGTGGTACACGTGATCCTGATACTCAACAGCGATTGGGTGTCTAGTAGTCTCGCGAGAATTGCGGACATTATATTAAAACTATCGTGAGATTTGAGAGCTAAAGGCCTAAAGAGTGGAAAAATCAGAGAATAAGGAAAAATTTACACCCGTGTTACATTTTAGTTTGACATTTAAAAATCAATTTCGTAGTTATATTTAGTTATTTTCTTGTAATTTCATATTTTAGGTTTTTTAGCTCTGTACCTATATATTAGTTTTAGTCAGTTTAAATAAAATTGTTAAGCGGTAACCTGTCCAAACAAAACCAGTAGGAATGAAACTACTGTTATCTCAGGTTTATTGTTTTCTTTTTAGAAGAATTAACAGTTTACATGTTTAACAATCACATTTCCAGCAATGTGATTTAGTGACACATGATACAACTGTTTTGAATTATTGATAGTTTATACGTCAGACTAATAAGTTTGATTACTGCATCTATCGCCTAGTACCGATTGTCCTTGTAGGGTCACTGGGGGCTGGTGCCCATCTCCAGTGGTCTACGGGCAAGAGGTGAGGTACACCCTAGACATCTCGCCAATTCATTGTAGAGCAACACACAGGACAAACAACCATGGGTGTGTGCTCGCACACACCTAAGGTCAATAGAGACTAATCAAGCTAAAAGTCCTAATTTTGGACTGTGGGAGGAAGCACGAGTACCCGGCAAGAACCCATGCATGCACAGGGACAACATGCAAACTCCATGCAGAAGGACTACAGGCTACTGTAGTCAAACCGACAGGGCTACCAGCTGCACCATCAGTGGATAATGTATCTTACTATTAATCATTCTCCAAATATAAAAGAATTTTTATATTTATATTTTTATAGCATAACATCTTCAATCACATGCTTACCTTAGAATTATTTGATATAAACATTAAACAGGTATGTTGTAGCCATGTTTTGCTGCAAGTTTTTTCCTGTTGACAAAGCACAAAAACATAATGTGGGACTGAATTCATTTTCTTATCTCACTAATGCGTCATGCTGTACCAACTTTGTACCAGCCAAGTAAAAACTGTTACATATCACACAGGAAACTGAGTGGTTAGACTGTATGTCTGAAGAGTTAAACAAAAATGCAATTCTTTCACAATATTTAATGAATAATATTCCAAGCAAAATCAAACACTAGTGAATTTCTTGATCTCGTTTTAAACAAATGACTGACAAACCTTTTGAACAAACTAAAAAGTTTCATCCATATTCAAACACAAAACAGATTATAAAAATAAACCATTAAAAACATTCTAAAACACACCTAATTTTTATTTTATAATGTTACATGTCCGAGTACCTCTTGTTTTTCTTTTGTCTCTGCCGCAGCTTAGTGAGGATAAAAGCGAGGATCACCAGGCCAACCATAACGGCAATTATGCCGGTGGTCAGAGGTACGCTCAAATTCCCATTGAATGTTTTTTCACAGGATTCCCCATCGTAGCCCAGATCACATTCACAAATCAGTCCAGTATCTCCCCCCGGAGGAGCCACACAGTGCCCGTGGCTGTTGCACTGACTTTCCCGGCAGGTCTTTAGGCTGAGGTCGATGTCTCTTGAGTGTAATGGAGGGACAGAACTTTCCATGGTCCAAGAAAAAGAGCAAGAGGAGGACGAAACACACTTTACAAAGAGAACTGGAAACTGGAAGGAGAATAGGAAAAAAGATGAATGGACAGTTAGGGCACACCCTAAAAGACAATGGACAAGTATGACAAAGACAGGATCTGAAATTTATCTCGAGGGTGGGTTAGGTCAGTTCTTTTAGTTATTGCATGAATAAAAGATGTTCTACAAGTAAAAAAAAAAATGGTTGAGTAGATTTTTTCTCAAATAGCACCACATTTCATTGTGGAATATCTTTGCAAGTTGCAAAACAGCAATGTTTTGACAAAGCATTTGGTCAAAAAACAACACAAAAGACAACTCAGAAAACAGGTTTAATACGAGTTGTCAGACTGCACCCACTAGGACCCAACTCTTTTTCTGTACCTACAAACCAATTCTCAGATCTGATCAAAAACAAAGGCTACATTCACATTTAGGTCCAGGATTATATGTCAGATAATTATCAGCCCTTTTATCAAGCTAAATTTACCATCTTCACTGTGTTTCTGAACCAACTTAAAGTTTCTCGTCATGTTAAAAGTTACACATTTTCTTCATCACTGTTAAGATATCACCAGTGCAAAAACACGAAGCAAGCATGTAACTCATTTTAGTTCGCAGTAGATATACATTACATTGTTTTTCATGCAAAATCTTCTTCATTAAATTTATATGCCTAACTTTACCATAGAGTCTTATTTCAAAAGGCTACTGCAGGCAAACACAGTAGTAGATGTTGCTACCGACATACAGAACTGGACATTGCTGTGTGATTTAGAGAGCTGCCCTTTAACATATTTGACTTTTAAAACATCACAAACAAGTAATTATAAAAGCTTATTAGTGCCACTAGAGGCACAACTCTATTGTTTGAATTTATTTGAAAAGAAAGAAACAAAAAAAAAGCTAAAATACTATCAATTTAATTTACCTCTTTAACCTGACTGAGTCTACATTTTTATTATATTCAGTCGGTTTTGCTTTGAGTTTAAGGTCCTAATTTAAATAAGTAGACTATTCTGATACATTCATTTTCAATCTATTACACAACAGTCTTCTGTTTAAGAGCTAAAATAACTTCAAGTCACCACAAGACAGAATTCAGACAGGCATGTCAGTTTCTGCCCAACAAGTAGTTTTAACAATATTCCAATGAATTAATCTTGTTTTGGGTACCATACCAACATAGCTTAAGTGTGCTGCACCCTTTCTTCAGAGTTCAAAGTTTTAAAATAAAACATAAAAAAATCACCTTGCAAGAAAAAACAAACTCCAAAAACTCACGGAAGCAATGAGGAAAACCGTGGGGTCTTCAAACATGCGAGCTGGAGGAAAAGTTGTTGCCGTTGGCTCGTCCAGTCATCTGTTGTTGTCTTAAAGAGATCTTTTAAGTTCCCTTTCAGCCTGATCATCTGGAAAGAAAAAAAATGGGCGGAGAACATTGAGTCCAATGAATATGTGCCTGTTTCTCCCCGCAAACAAGCACAGAAAATCTCCTCCTCTCTCAATTTACATGAACAAAGTCACACACACCCACACCCCTCCACACACACCACGATCCTCTGACGGGGATATTGTAATCTGGCATTTCACAAGGTAAAGGCTAACTTGTTGTATGTTTCGGTTGAATCTAGACTCATCCTGATTCAGCAAACACATTTTTAAAGTCTCTCCAAAAAAGAAATGAATTTAATTTATCATTGCAACTGTCCTAAAAAGATTGGCGTTGAAGTAGGAATACCTTAAATGAGCTAAAGAAAGAACAGAAGAGGTTCATACTTACTAAATATCTCATCCTGAACAGATTAATAACTGTAGGTATGTTTGGTAGCGTTGGCGTGGGAGGAGGAGGCAAGTCAGAGCAAGACTCGCCTTGCAAGATATGACAAAATGGACATGTCTGTGTTCACACAGTCACACAGGTGTTGTGCAAGCCCCTAGTGTCCTTATGCAGACCGGACAGAGCAGCAAAATCAAATTACTCGTATGTGAACCTTTCAGACTGCTATACGGTGCTTCTGAACCACTTTTCCATATCCATGTGGGTTTAACAGCAAAATTTATAGTTACCCGTGTTGCCGTTATTGCAATTGCATAAATTAGCCAGCACAAATTACAGTCATTACATTGTGGTTATTTCAACATGACTGCTCAGAGTGCTGTGCTTCTGCCAGCAACCTGGACTACTTTGATTGAAAAGGGTTCGATACATCAGCTACAGTAGCACGGGAAAGTATTGGCTCCTCTTACAGATTTCTTTTGCTGTTTTCACTCTTAAGTAGTTCAGATCAGTACAATTTTAATGTCAGCCAAAGAAAACTTGAGTAAAGAGGAAAAAAAGCAGTTTTCAAATGATGTTTCCTTTAATAATGGGAGGTGATGTCTTCCAAGGCAACCTGGCACTAGGTGAGAAAGTAATAGCACCCCTTGTTAAATCGTAAATACCAAACCGAATTTTTACAGATAGACTAATTCAACTTCGCAAGCCATACCCAGGTCTGATTACAGTAGAATCAAGAAACCACTTAAACAGAACCTGTTTGACAACACAAAGTAGGCTCAAAGATCTCCAAAAGTGACACATCCTGGCCTCATCTAATAAAAAAGGAAATTTTAGAAAAATAATATTATGCTGACACTAAAACATGGTGCTGATAGTGTGATGGTAAATGGCTGCTTTGCTGCTTCAGTACCTGGTACTGCAATTGATGGAATCATTCTGCTCTTTTGGAGAATATCTGTCCATCAGTTTTTGACCTAAAGCTCAAATGCGCTTGAGTTGTGCTGCAGGAAAATCACTTGAAGCACACCAGCAAGTCAACTTCTGAATGGTCTAAAAAAACAAAATGAAGGTCTTGGAGTGGCCTAGTCAAAGTCTAGACTTAAACTGAATTGATTCATTTTTTCACAAAAGGCCAGAATGGTTTTCAAAAAGTTAAACTTGTATATTATATTCATTCATTACACACAGACTGTTTATTTCTTTTAATTTTGATTACAACTGACAACTAATGAAAACCCCAAATTCAGTATCACACAAAATTTAAATATTACTTAAGACCAATACAAAATTAGGATTTTTAGAAATGTTGGCCAGTATATATGCCCCAAATATTGATGAGCCCCCATTCTTCCATTCTTTTTTTTCTGCACTGTCTAAACACTTGGATGGCTCACTTCTTCTTGGGGGTGATCTCAACTTTGGTCTAAATGAAGAATTAGACAGGTTGACCACAACAGAGACTCAGCACAGTTGGCAATCAATAAATATAGTTAAACAGTACATGAGGGGTTACGGACTTTGCGATGCATGGCAATCTCTTCACCCTAATCACAGAGAATATACTTTCTTCTCACATGTCCATCACTCTTACTCTCGTCTGGATTATTTCTTAGTCAGCAGGTCGTTGTCGACTGACATTTCAGACAATGAGATACACCCTGTAGCTGTGAGTGATCATGCTCCGGTCTCCTTAACTCTAGTAAATAAGAAAGAAAACCCACAAAGCAAAAACTGGAGGTTTAATACATCATTGCTTAAGGATGAAGAATTTATCAAATATTTTAAAGAAGAGTGTACTTCATATTTTGAGNCTAGTAAATAAGAAAGAAAACCCACAAAGCAAAAACTGGAGGTTTAATACATCATTGCTTAAGGATGAAGAATTTATCAAATATTTTAAAGAAGAGTGGACTTCATATTTGGAGTTTAATGACCTCCTGGGGACATCAACTTCTGTTCTCTGGGAGGCAGGGAAAACTGTGATGAGAGGTAAAATAATCTCATTCTCATCACATAAGAAAAAAAAAAAAGAAAACAAACGAATTCAAGAATTAGAAGAAACCATTAAACTGTTAGAAGCTTCCCAGAAAGAGAAAATGCAGAGTAAACTACGTAAAGCCAAACTAGAATTAAATGAAATTAATGACAAAAAAAACCCAATTCTGGGTGCAAAGACTTTGAATAGAAAACTTTGAACATGGTAATAAATCAGGTAGCTTTTTAGCTAACCAGTTAAAAAATAAAGAAAAAACAACTATATTTGCTGTTAAAGACTCGACAGGAAATACAGTAAATAATCCTGAAAGAATAAACAGCACTTTCAGAGATTTCTATCAAGCTTTATACTCACAACAGATAGACCCGTCAGATAACGACATTAATCAATTTCTGCCAATTCTGCCAACATAACTCTCCTGTTAAAACCAGGAAAAGACCCAGTACTTCCTACCAGCTACCGTCCCATGTCCCTTATTAATGTTGATCTCAAAATAATCTGTAAAGCCCTTGCAAAATAACTATAAAAGGTAACTCCTCTCATAATACATCCTGACCAAACTGGTTTCATAAAAGGGAGGCATTCATCCACAAATGCACGCGGATTACTTAATTTAATAGACTATTCCTGCAGTAAAAATGAGACTAATATATTATCTCTAGATGCAGAAAAAGCATTTGATAGAGTTAACTGGAAATTCTTGTTTGCAACCTTGACTTAATTTGGTTTTGGAAGCTTTTTCATAAACTGATTAAAAATATTACACAGTTCCCCAATGGCACGTATCAGGACCAATAACCAAACATCTTCCAGCTTCCATCTTCAAAGGGGCTCCAGGCAGGGATGTCCACTTTCCCCTGAATTATTTGCAATTTTTATTGAACCACTCATGGCAGCATCAGGCAAACATGAATATTGAACATAAAATCAGTCTTTATGCAGATGATTTATTACTCTTTCTACAGCATTCGCAAACCTCTGTCTCTCAGGTAATTGGATTGATAAATTCTTTCTCAAGAATTTCAGATTATTCTATAAATTGGTTGAAATCGATAGTTCTTCCAATTAATTGTTCTTTCCACATTTACCTTAATATACAACTACAGTCAGGGAATATTACATAATTGGGTATTAATGTTTCTCCTATATTGGCAGACTTAAAACTAAACCACATCCCGCTTTTAAAAGAAGTGGAAGATTATCTCAATAGATGGAAATCTCTACCCATATCACTCATGAGCAGGGTTGCTTTGATAAGAATGATGGTCAGGCCAAAAATCAATTACTTATTCTCAATGATCCCAAATAAACCGTCATCTGACTGGTTTAATCTCTGGACTTCTCCATCACTGTAATGCTCCACTTGTGAAAGTAAATCTGTTGGGCCTTTTCTTGGCACTCAGCGAACAATTCTGAGTGCTACTCTGCCAGACAGGACACGGAAAAAAAAAAAAGGACTGTTGGCCAACTGAAAGGTATGAACATGAAAAGCATGAGCATGTACAGCACTCAATACTTAGTAGGGGCTCCTTTTGCCTGGATTACTGCAGCAATATGGTGTGGCATGGAGTCGATCAGTCTGTGGCACTGCTCAGGTGTTGTGAGAACCCAGGTTGCTCCGATAGTGGCCTTCAGCTCTTCTGAATTGTTGGGTCTGGTGTATTGCATCTTCCTCTTCACAATACCCCATAGACTTTCTACGGGGTTAAGGTCAGGTGAGTTTGTTGGCCAGTTGAGAACAGGCACACCATGGTCCTTACACCAAGTACTGGTAGCTTTGGCACCATGTGCAGGTGCCAAATCCTGTTGGAAAATGAAATCGGCATCTCCATAAAGATGGTCAGTAACAGGAATTGCTCTAAAACTTCCTGGTAGATGGCTGTGTTGACCTTGGACCTCAGAAAACACAGTGGATCAACACCAGCAGATATGGCACCCCAAACCATTACTGACTGTGGAAACTTTACACTGGACCTCAACCATCATGGAGTCTGTGCCTCTCCGCTTTTCCTCCAGACTCTGGGACCTTGATTTCCAAAGGAGATGCAAAAATTTACTTTCATCAGAGAACATAACTTTGGACAACTCATCAGCAGCCCAACCCTTTTTGTCTTTAGCCCAGGCAAGACGCTTCTGACGCTGTCTTTTGTTCAAGAGTGGCTTGACACAAGGAATGCAACAGCTGAAACCCATGTCTTGCATACGTCTGGGCGTGGGGTTTCTTGAAGCACAGACTCCAGCTGCAGTCCACTCTGTGAATCTCCCCCACATTTTTGAATGGGTTTTGTTTCACAATCCTCTCCAGGGTGCGGTTATCCCTATGGCTTGTACACCTTTTTTCTACCACATTTTTCCTTAACCTCTCTATTAACATGCTTGGACACAGAGCCCTGTGAACAGCCAGCCTCTTTAGCAATGACCTTTTGTGTCTTGCCCTCCTTGTGCAAGGTGTCAGTGGTAGTCTTTTGGACAACTGTCAAGTCAGCAGTATTCCCCATGATTGCGTAGACTGAAACAATTTAAAGGCCTTTGCAAGTGTTTTGAGTTAATTAGCTGATTGAAGTGTGGCACCAGGTGTTTTCAATATTGAACCTTTTCACAATGTTCAAATTTTCTGAGCCACTGAATCTAGGGTTTTCAGTTATAATCTGAAGTCAGTTATAGTCAGTTATAGTAGTCAGTTATAATCATCAAAATTAAAAGAAATAAGCATTTGAAATATGTCAGTGTGTAATGAATGAATACAACTCATACAAGTTTCACTTTTTGAATGGAATTACTGAAATAGATAAATTTTTTCATGATATTCTAGTTTTTTGACCAGCACCTGTAATGCAAATGACTGCCATTAATAGATTCTAGGCTTCAACAGAGCCACACTGCAGAGATATAGCAATTCATGCAAAAGCAGCAATCAAGTATTAAATGCACATACTGTATAGTGTAAACACTGACATTTATTGTTCATATGCAAGTTTCTGAAAGACAATTTTCTATTTTCATTGGCTGCAAGCCATAATCAAAAAGATTTAGCTGGCAATTGGTTCAATTTTTGAAATATGCTTTGGGTTATACATATGTGCAGCTATCATTTTTGTGACTAAAGTTGATTACACCTAATGTCTAATAGACCAGAAAGCATGTACATGCATGTTTTTGTACAAAAAACAGAAAGGGCAAGTTAAATATCACCCATGAAATATCTGAAACTTGTTTCTCTTTACACATTTGTGTTTATATGAGGTCAGCGTATAAACCAGTTTTTTCCTCTAAATTTCATTAAAGACAAACATTTTGAATTCGACAGGCACAAGCAGACTTAATGTTAGTCAAACTTTGTGTCAAGTTGAACTGTCACCACAGAAGCATTAGTAAAACATACAGACAATACAAGTCAAATGGAAACAAGCTGGAAAGCTTATCCAGGCATCAGCTTGAGAATTAAATAGAAAATTTCAAATTGTTAATTTAGGTGTACTCAATTGTTGAAACAGTTTGAGTACATCAGTCTTGAGTACGGTATAAAAACGATGTCTTTGTCAAACAAGCCCGTTTACATGCAGAAAACTGCCCTCATGATAACAGCTGTAGATTTCATGGTACTGAGTTCTCTAAATCACAACACCAGTCTTCATTTTGGTTGATAGGATCTTTATCACACACAGTTTAGACAGTAAAAGCTTGAGTTTATTTCAACTGCAGTTGTGTCACTTAAATGTTTGCAGGGGGCGCTTCACATCTATAGCAGATTCTAGCTCCTGCAAAAAAAAAAAAAAAAAAAAGATTTGATCAATTAAAACCCTGCAAGACCTATAAGCTTACAATTGAAATAGGCTATTTAGAGATTCATTAAAAAGAAAACTCTTGCTGTATTCCTGAATGACAGATGCTTCCTTCATTTGTTTTTACCTCAGAGTCAGAATCTTCACCAGGAAGAACCATGTTAGACATCAGGTTTTCTTTATCCGCAGATCTGCTTCTAAAGTGCTCCCATCCTTTCCTGTTTAAACAACGTAAGATGTTGATATAGAAAGTTATGAATACATTTAAAGCAGCAAAATGAGGACACGTCATAAAGTGTTGTTAAGCTGTTTCATCATAAATGTTGTCTGGCAGGATTTTTATGTTTTTAAAGTAAAGCCCCAGAGATGACATCCAGCCATTACCTTTTAGTGAAGACAAATGCAGCCACTACTACTGCAGAGACCAGACAAAAGGACACCAGTATGACAGCCGGGTGGCTTTGTCTTTGTTGGTCCTGACAGAACTCGCCCTTGTAACCAGGCAGACACTGGCAGCGAATGACTTTGCCCTCCGTGATGCAGCTGCCATGGCCATTGCAGTGCTGGAGATCACACGATGCCAAGTCTTTATTAGGCACAATTGGGTTCTTCTGGCTGTCGGGTTGGAGAGAAGACGACTGCCAGGATTGGCCACCACTAACTTTGGTCCCTAATGAGGCAGAGTCAGAGCCTGGACCTACAGATAGATGGAGTTTAAAGTTAACTGCCTAATCAAAAGATGCATTTAAGGCAAATTATAGCAACCAGTAGGGGATTACCAGGAATTTATAGTTGCAGCAACAAGCTTTGAAATCTCCCCTTAAATCCTTGTGCTGTTCTTTTTGAATTTATTAAAAGTTTAATATTCCTGAAAGCATAAACAAACTAAAGCCACTGTAGATGTCAATGAATTTTCAACAAAAATCACAGTGAAACTGCATTTTCTAATATTTATATACATCCACTGTTGGTGAAATATTAAATAATCCAATAACGGCAAACACCAAACATTCCATTTAAATGGTTTTATTATTTTACCATACTTGGAAAAAAAATGAACCCTGCTGCATCAAAGTATGAGCCAAGTTTCTTTGAGCTGCAGCTGGTGTCTATAGATATTCTACATGTAGCATTAGCTGAGGGATGAATGAAATGGGATAAAATCTGTAGCCAGAATTCTGAGGTTTGTGAAAGTTATATTAGAAAAGTTGAAAAGCCAATATTAACAGTAGTTGCAGCTTCATTCATTCACCACTTCATTACTTGCCAATATAAATGCTCAGAGGACAGAGTGCTGGCATAGGGTAACAGTGCTGGCCACAACTGGATGAGAAAACTGAATTTTTGTTTTGTCCTAAATGGCTATTTGCCACTGTGGTAAATGAAAGGCAGGCTAGGCTAACAGAGTGGTTTTAAATCCCAGAAGAGGGTGCCAATTTTATTTATTTTTGTTTAGGCCTCCAAGCTGATGTCTCAGACAACACTACTAACTTCACTGATAGCCAAATGCTGCTTCTTAATAAGAGCCCACTTATAGCAAAATGCTCAGCTATACTCACTCCGTTAAAGGCTTTTGAAACCATTCCAACATGGAAATAAATTTACCATCCAGATCTTGGAACCCATACAACCCCTTAAGTAAAATTGAAATCTAAATTTCATGGCTATTTTACATTTAAGGTTACTAGTAAACAGTTTGGTACTGGACTAGTTTTAATGAAATAACATTGGAAGTTTTGTTCCACTTTGTTGAAAACTCACAGTCCTGTTCATCCGACTGATCTGGACAATCCGCACGCCCATCACAGAACTTGTTGCTCCCGATACACTTGCTGCCATCAAAACAAGATTCTTCTCCGGTGGGGCAGGAAGGAAGCAGGACGCAGGAAGTATCATTGGCACCATAAAAACCCCTTGCACACTTACAAGTCCGTCCTCCTGGATAGGGCAGGCAGAGGTGGACACATCCACCGTTGGCGTTTGAACAAAGATTGTTTCCTGGAGGAAACAGATAGGCAGAATTGTAATTTTTCAGTAGCATAAACTTCAAAACTGTAGGTCAGTTTTATATGCCATGCTTTAAATTGTCTTTGTGTTTAATTATTAAGTATCTCAACACTATTTACAGAGTGTAAAGATAGGCCTTTGAAGCTTATTTTATGTTTTTCCAACTTCTAGATATGTATTTCAAAGCTATTAAGCAGAAACTAGCAACCTTTAATAAAAAAAATAATAATTATAGCCCATCGTTTTGTGGAATATGACACATCTGGAACACCAACAGTTTCTAAAATGTTTTTAATGTATTGTACCATGAACAGAGTGATCATTTAGTTCAGTATAACTCCATTTGTCACTGCTTTTTCCCACTGCTGCAGACAACAGACTGGGCTCTCAGTTCACCAAGCCCCTGCAGGTATCACATCACTCCCCCATCTATTCAGATCAAACCAAAGCCAAGTAAGCCTTTTCATCCTGGCTGCAGTGTCCAGTAACATATCAGTTCCTTCTATTCAGAAACAGTGTGAAAACATGAGCATGGAGCTGGTACAATTCCAGTGTTGTGACTATCAGACTGGTCTGGCTGCTTGTGCTATGGAAATATAAAATAACAGCATGCAGCTAGCTTGTTCGTTTTATCATTACAAAGCTGGAGAGGAATTACCAGGTTGAATTCTACAAAGGATTTCTGTAATGACATGACAATTTGACTCTCAGGGCAGCACAGCATTAGGAAAACCTGGATTGTGACAAAAAAAAAAAAAAAAAAAAAAAAAAAATGAAACATCATCTGTTGTGATAAACCCAGATTTCCACTACATTATGTCTCCACCACTCTCCATAAGTGTTAGTATCTGTAACTAAAATCTTTATGAAATGCACATATCATAAGGCAGTGAAAGTTCAAGGGTGTGTTTTCAGCATGCAGAGTATAATAATGCCTTTACCAATCATTAAAACCCACAAACCACAACGGTTTAGAGTTAGATTTGCTCAAACCGTTTTACCAAACTGCTAAAAGAAACAAAGTTTTGCCCTTTGTTTGCCAATGAATGACCTTTAAGATAAACAGGTTTTATCTGTTTTTGTAGTTCTAAGTACAGTCTAAAGCTATTCCACTTTGACATCTTGTGTGGCAGACTAAAGCCAAAGATCCAGAAAAGAATGTCAAACTGCAGTCTAGCAATTCCCCATAGGTGGATTAGTTTGGACACACCTTCTCATTCAGAGTTTTCTTTATTTTCATGACTATGAATATTGTAGCTTCACACTGAAGGCATCAAAACTATGAATTAACACATGTGGAATTATATACTGAACAAAAAAGTGT